>JAODFW020951267.1:0-10801 GCA_027575235.2 Palythoa mutuki
AAATTGATCCAATTTTAATTAATGGGTACAACAAAGAATATATAACATATAATACATTTAACTGTATTTTTTCCTTAAAATTTTGAATAAATTGATCAAATTTCTTGGATTGTGTCTTCTCTGCAACATAATTAACTTGCAAACACAACTGTTCTTTAATGAGTTACACCACAACATAACTTCTATAATAAATTAGAAGTTTTCCCAAAATTGTCACAAAAAATTATTTTGTCAGGAGCAACACAAATTTTTGTGCATCAAATCATTGCAGAGAAGACATTTTGAGAATGGAAGCTAAGAACTTTGTAGACTTGCCAGCAGAGCAAACCTCTTATAACTGTCCTGTAATTGGAACTAGGAGTTCTTTATGTCCTGACAACTTTTTATGATTTAACTTTTTTAATTTATATTTCAAGGAACAATTAATTATTTGTCTTCTCTGCAACAGCCAGTTCAATTTTTCCTATAATTTATGTTAATTTCTGCAGAATTTTTGATTCCCTCGATGTGTAACTTATCATAAACTTCAGCTAATGAGCATAGCCGGAGTAACGAACTTTGTATTTTTGGTTTTGGCAAATTTAAAAAGCTGTTACTGTGGACCAAAATGTCATGGAATGACCCATAAGCTAATGGTCATTTAGTTGCATTTTTTTATTTTGTTTAGAGGATATAGCTATTGACAGTGCAGTTTGAGGCATTTAAAAAATTTCAAGAGTAGAATAGCAGGATGCTTTAAAATTACTGTTGAAAGACAAAAATGACATCTCAGCCAACAATAAAATAGAAATGGTTGATTTCTAGATTCTTTGCAGACTATCAAAAGTAATACCAAATTTGTCTATTCTTTCTAATCCACACTTTACTCGGGGATAGGCTAGTTCCAGCAGGATGTAGTCATTATAGAATCTCTCAAACAGTGGTATCCTTTGTTTCCAGAAGTTTTCATAAAAATATACGAGTAAATACAGGTTTTGCAGTGTTCTTGTTTAGTATAACATGAATCAGCTTGGTCTCATCTGCATCAGTTGAGAAGGATGCATTATTGCATGTTCGAACTGCACACAAGTTGTTGTCACATGGCAGTACTTGTGTCCTGTACAATTAAATTAAAAATTAATAAGAATAAATCTATATTCTTGTAGAACTATAGTCTATACCTTATAAAAAATATTATGATCAATTAGCTATGGCTTGCGTGACATAAATCAAAGCAATGTTTAGCTCTAATCCTCAGTTAAACTGTTTCAATAGTTTAGCAATACTGACTATCTACAGAGTTCTGTATCTCAAATAAAAGATATGAGCTACCGGATTTTTTACTGACATCACAAGAAAAACTAAGTGGTTAAAATCAACACCACTCCATTGCAACCACCTATTTTTCAAAATTAAAAAAAGTTTCAACAGCTACAATCTTCACGGTAAGTGATAAACAAGCTAAGCTCCAGCCATATTAACAAATCAGCAGTGTGAAAAAAAATTTACAAACCTCGAGCCTGATGTCTTGTACTTCTTGACTACCTCTTCCCTTTCACCGTTTCCAACGAGAAAATTTTAAACTACTTGAATATCAAGGTTGTCAGGAAAGTCGGCCAACGATTTGCCCCAATTTGCCAGCTTTTGCAGGTAGAGAAGCCAAGTTTTAGGTTTGGGTTCTTGGTCCTGCAACTCGGTTTTGTTCTCCTTTTTGTCACCGCATGTGGAAATGTTCAGGTGGTTACAAATCACACTTATCATTGCCTTTTTACCGAGATTTTCGGTGGGACAATTCAGCTGTTTACAAATGCGTTTCAAATCGACCTTTCCCAACTTTGAAACATCCGACAACTGTTTTAATTTCGATAAATCGCGATGCACAACATTCCCGCCACGGTCCGCCATTGTTGTTTTGGAAAGTCAGCTGTCACCATGCCCCCAAGCGAAAAGGATTATGGGGAATGTGCAAGTGGCGAATAGTAAAATATCTGTATTATGAAATAACAAATGCAGATATAATAGATAGATAGATATATTTCTAGTAACCATTCATTGTCATCGCTCTGTAAGATACTATATAAAGAAATAAAGTAAATAGAGAGCTCTCATTTCCTAATTCCAATAACAAAAATCAGAGAAAAAGTTAAGATGCATAAAAACTGAAATTTCTACCCCAGATCTTTGTGGTAGTTTCAGTTCCCCTACTGACTTAAATTAGTTTAGTTCGAAAGCTCTCTTTATCGATCTCTGCACAGTCACTGACCTGAGCTCTGTGCTAAACAATAACTAATTTGTAAATATTTTATCAATACAACATCAAAACCCAAACTGATGATCAGATCAGTTTTTAAAATAATCACAAGACCAACCCACGTATCTCAGTACACACAGCGTTGAGCGTTATCTTAAACTGACTGTAAACTAAGTCGAGATCTATAGCCCATTAAGTCACACCCTCAGGCCATTAGCCTTATTTGTATATCAAGGACTGATATATAACCACACCCAACCACCATATTTAAATATCAGTCTTAAAAGACTTCCCGCAGAACTGATACTGATAGCTAACGAAATGGCTCAGGATCCGGCTTTATATATCAAACCACAAGGAAAACTCGCATAAATTAACTGATTTACAATATAGTTCTCAGGTTTGTGAATATTCAGTTGAATATCAGTTTTTGTTTTGTTTTGGAGTCAAGGCGACATAATGTCGCAAGGTCCTCTTCGGTGTCATTTTGCTTATAGTTGGATGGAAGCCACTAGACATATCTCACATGCATATGTAACAATTTCAATTGTACCTGAAAAAGGGTGATAATGACCACCAGAAATATCATGCTCAAAGTAAAATTCAGATTATATCCTACGTTGTATCGGTCTTTAATTTTGAGTTCTATAATTATATTTCCAATCAAACAGATTGATCACAGGTGTGCATCACAGCGGTAAGTGCACCGTATTCTGTGCTGGAGCTAGTCTGTAACTCCAACGTCTGTTTAATTCGAGTTTCCCCTGGTCCGTGCAGCTTTAGTTTTAAATACCCGTAAAACGGAGCACTGATAGAGGACGGGGGCAAATAACACACTGTCGTCTCCACTGATACCAGTTATAAGAACAACTTTATAAGAACATCTTTATAAAAGAATAACAAGGCTCAAATTTGCCAAACCTTAAGAACAGTTTAAGAACAAGCTCAGGCTAAGACTTGATAACTAGGAAAGTTTCTATGCTAGAAAATTGACTAAAACTTAAAAAGATTCACTGTAAAGACTGCTCAGCAAACAATGAAGGTAGTTCGCCTCTAAATTCAGCCGTACAATACATGTGTGGCGCTTCGCCTCTAACTTCAGGCGTGCAATACATGTGTGGCGCTTCGCCTCTAAATTCAGCCGTACAATACATGTGTGGCGCTTCGCCTCTAAATTCAGCCGTACAATACATGTGTGGCGCAAGGCGTTTTATTTTCCTATACCTTTTTGTTTTGTTTTTTCTTCAATAAAAACCGCTTACAGAAATGCGAACAATTTAAGAACAACCTGAGGCTGAAGTCGCCAAGAAATTAAGAACAAGTGAGCCTCGGCAAAATTTACTGGTTGTTACAAAATATAGCGAGTATTTAATTAAGTTAAATGAATGATCGAACGTTCCAGGTCCGTACACAGTCCATGTGTGATGGGAGTATACGCATATCCCAACAGAATTGAGCGTTCTTTTTTTATATTACTTTTCATAAAAATTTGACTTTCCAATCCAAGCGGAAGTCGAAACCTGAAAGAAAATACGAGACAGCCGTATATAGCACTGTTTTGTGTTATTTGCTGTGAAAACAGGCGGCATGTCAAATACTGAACAGCTTGTCGAAAGCAGCAAATTTCAGCGCGATTTTCCTTTTAAAACTAAAATAAACGCAAGAATAGTATTTTCATACAAATATAGAATTTTCA
Source organism: Palythoa mutuki (assembly GCA_027575235.2). Taxonomy (NCBI): domain Eukaryota; kingdom Metazoa; phylum Cnidaria; class Anthozoa; order Zoantharia; family Sphenopidae; genus Palythoa; species Palythoa mutuki. The sequence continues at coordinate 3,927 of JAODFW020951267.1, forward strand.
AATTTCCCAGAGATCATGTTCCAGGAATCACATGAATCCTCACTCGCAACATTCCCCACCCCTCCCCCCTTCCTTCCCACATCGAACAATCTTGAGTACGGGTCTGAGCACAGCATAATTTTTTTACACGGTTGTTTTTTAAATCTTCTTTGTTATAGTTTACTATACTATAAAGTAGCATTAATTCGTTAGTTATTACTATTTTTTGAGTTAGTTTACTTTTAATCCAGGTTTTGAGTTTGCTGTCAAAACATCTAAATTGATTTCCAATTCGAGATACTGCACTGAAACTGTACTACGATCTTGTAAATTTTTTTTCCAAGAATGGGGCTCTCTGCTTCTTAGAACGGCTCTCGTATTTTTCCGAGAATGTTTCAAGGTCAATAACTGATCTGAATAAAGGAGGTGAAATGTAAGACCACGACATTCATTATTCCGTCACACAATCTGCAACAAGGACGAAATCAAATTAGAAATTAATTTTCTACACTAACGAGTTTAAGTTAGTGTGTTTAAAAAACATGAACTGCACATAGCTCACAAACGTAAACGGATATTTAAAAAAAACACGCTACAATTATGGGTCTCCTAGGCCGTCATTTCCCGACCCCCCATAGTTCAATTATTTCCTTGTCCGCCTTTGACGATATACGCCCTCGACGTATTGTGAGTGGATATTGTGACGATTTCGCTTCGCTTGAGTGGCAAACGGAACAACCAACATAGTCTATGCTTTCAAGTTGTGATTTCGTTTCGAATGCTGCCATATGGAGCTCAAACGACTAAGGATTTGTTATATAACTGCCATAGTTGTATTGTCAGAATTTCTGATACAGTCTGTAGGCTTGACAACGACAGAGGTCAGTATAAATACTTTAAAACCCGTAGTTAAATATGTCACTCAAGATTCCAGATTCCCTTGGCTGGCCTCTAGCGAAGGAGAACAGCTCGTCATTAGTAATAAAACTTCCGCTTCTAAAACATTTTGTGTTTTGAGACTGTGAGCCGATGCAGAACTAGTTTGTTTCACTTTTAGTTTTAGTTGTGTATGTTTGGTTGATGCTAAATATCGTGCTTGTTTCCTAATTTATAACTAACTTGTGTGTTGGCTTGTTGCACGGCCAAGAGGCAAAACAAACTTGAACTGAAATGCTATTAACATATTCAGAACTATTCTACTGAATACGTGTAAAAACAAGACTTATTGTGTCGGACCAGATACAATCTCAGGCAAACACACAACGCGATCTTCGAACTTTACTCATCCAGTTGCTAATTCATACGATATGGTTGCGTTTTGTTGCCACTTAAAACGAGGACAAGAATGAATGAATGCTACATGTCACATACAGCTTGCTCAAATAATAAAACACTACAATCAAGCTGGCGGAACATTATAGATTCAGCTTAGACAAAAGACAGTTTTAAAGTAATGAGGCTGAAAATAAAGAGATGCGAGGGGCCGAAAATGATTGACAACTAGTATAGCAATTAATTCGATCTGCACAAAGATCAAAGTTAATTATTAATAGATCTTCTAGTCGCAATTTTAAACCGAAATCAAATCATTTTGTCTAAAAAATAAAGGCAAGATCTTATTGATATTCTAAAAACTTGACGTTTTCAAACGTTTAATTCATCACTCTAATGATATACGAAATATCATAAATAATCATCATTTCAATTCTAGTAGAGGCAGGTTTTGTGTACAAAATACTCTTTTCGTGCGGTTTCTCGTGGCACGATACAGCCTATACTAAAGGAGTGGTCCCTCGATATTGTTACTTAAAAAAGAAACGTTTTTGCTTTATTTTGCTAGGATTTCGTTAAAAATTTGATTAAACATGTCAATCTTAAAATGGTCGTCCAAACACTGAAACAACACTTCCCCTTCAAGTCGTTTTCAGTTAATTTTGTTATAATTAATATTTTCCTAAAAAAAAACAAGAAAAATAACAAAAAAGTATAGTTTCAAAAATTTGTTATTTGAGCAATACAGCTACAGAAGTTGGAAAATTAAAATTTAAATGGCCCGAATCTTTGACTTCTGGTAGATTTTTTAAAAAGAAGTCCATTCTAATTTTGATCGATAGCGTTGCTGTGTTTTTATTTATTGTCGAAAACCATGAATTATCCGGAAAGTTATTTTAAACAGGCGGACGATTGCAATCTAGTTCTTTCAAAAACAGTAGATCATTATGCCGTCCTTGGGCGTGGGCAACAGATAGATTTCTAAACAAAAGCAACACATCTTTGTCAACCACAATCTTTAAAAAAGGCATCAACAACCGTTTCAACATCGCTCGAATCAAAAGAAAATATATTCATTCAAGAGTGGCTATCAGACAAAACCAGGCAGATAAACAATCAAGGTAAAATTTTTCCTGAATTGCCTTGATTGATTTTGAATATGTCCAACACTGTGACGAGTTGCTTACACAAGCCTCAAGCTGACCGAGCCTACAGAGTCAAGCCCAGCCGACGAGATAGCCACCACCAACAATACCATCCGCGTCAGTAGTAGCTCCTGAGCTACTTATTGAAAGCCGTCCAGTACAAGACCGCCGCCCGCCATTGTGGCTACAAGACTACGAGTGCTGAGTTAAGGAACTGACTTGGCCTTGGGCCATTTACTTTGTTTTGTTTGGTCTTATTAGGTCTGCTGTGTACAACATCCTAGACACAGGATTTCGGTTTTGTTATGCTTATTAACCTTTCTTCTGCGATACGCGATGAGAATTGTTGACTAGTTGCTTACACGAAGTACCAGGCTCTTCCCGTGTTATTGAACACATGACTGGCGGCCATGTTGAACTTTTGTTTTCTTGTTTTGTTTGATAGAATATATCAATTGAGTTTGAGATTGTTATCAGTTTGACAGACGTTGCAATTACAGTTTCTTGGCAAATTACAACATGACTCTTATACAAACGAAAGCATACTAGGATAAATATTGTCAAACTTCCGTTTAATATTATTAGGTTTGGCAAGAGAGCAAGAATCCTGACTTTGTCCGCATTTATGCCAAAAACAATCATTTCAAGGCGAATAAATTCTCAACCGCTCGGATCGATATGGATAAGCTACTGACTGCAGTGAACTCATCTAATACCGGATTACAATAGGCCTTTTGCAGTTGGGGGTCACGTGACCAAACCTACCTTAAATTAATTCGCTATGACAAAATGATGTTCAGAAATGGAAAGAGCAGGCGTAGTTTCAAGTCTCAACGTTAAGTACTTCAAAAAAGAAAGCGAATTTCAAATCAAACTTTTTCTAAGGAAACGTATGTGAATGGCTTGCTCTCCAGTTATATAAATCCTTATAAAATATCCTATTTTCTGTTGCATGCCATTTTTTACATATTTGAATTCAATAGTTTAAACTTTGCAATTTTACTAATGTCAACCTGCTCTTTCCATTTTTGGATGTCATTTTGTCATAGCTTATTGATATAAGGTAGTTGAGGTCACGTGACCCCCAACTGCAAAAGGCCTATTACAGTTATTCCTTACCTATCCTGTCATTTTTGGATACATATGATAAAAGTTGTTCGCATTTTCAATTCTTAAGAATTATTAGAAAAGTTTTGACTTCAGCTTTGTATAATAATTATAACCCCTCCTTTCGGCTCAGCAGGATTGATTTGTTCAAAAAACGTTCCGTTTGCTTACTCAGGATCCTTTTTCGTCTTTTATTTCCTATTTTCAGACCATGTCTGCGATTCAGTATACCGATGAGCAGTTAAACTACTATCGTGTCTGTTACTTGACAACCAGTGTCATTCCTGATGGATTACGAACTGTATTTCAGAGGGAATGGAACAATAATTTTAAGACATCTCACGGAGAATGGCAAGATACGCCAAAAAACGGAAACGACTTCTTTCACCTTGAATCTCCAAGAAACCAAAAACGAAACGCTAAGGACCTTTCTATAATGGTTAAAGGCAATACTAGCGAGTGGGGTTGTACTCGTCTATTCTACGCTATTCTTTATTCTGACAGTGTTGGAGCTCGCCTTAACCCTAAAGTAAAGAAGCAAATTGATGAACTCAGAAAGTTTCGCAATGATGTATTTGCACATTTGATTGATGGACAGCTTACTGACACAGAATTTCTCGCAGACATTGGTATGGTTGAAACTGCATTTAATGATTTATCGCTCGATATTTTGGTTATTGATCAAGTGAAAAACCAAAACAGCTTCCCTACTGAAGAGTTGAGTAGTCTCAAAAAAGAGCTCGAAAAGGAAAAGAAGCGCAACCAAGAACTTGCTCCATTGTGTATCTTGCCACCTAAACCTTCACACAAAACTGTTAAACGACCGACTGAAGTAAACAAAGTCTTGGAGAATTTGCAGAGGTTGAAGGATGAAAACAGTAACGAGGTAACCGTGGTTTATATTTCGGGAAATCCGGGTTGTGGAAAAAGTCAAGTTGCTAGACAAGTTGGAGAAACTTTCTTCACTGATGGAAGGGACAACAAATTGGTATTCACATTCAACGCCTCCAATACAGATACACTTCTCCAGTCCTATCTCGAGCTTGCCGATTTACTGAGATGTGATGAAGACCGTATTTCATGGATCGAAACAGCAAACGATCTGTCTAAAGAAGAAAAGCTGGTTAAAGTCAAACAGCTTGTCACACCAAGATTCGAAAAGTATTCATCTTGGCTAATGATTCTAGACAACGTGTCAAAGCTCAAATCAATCAATCGTTATGTACCCCAAGCTGGGGATAAGACCAGAGCTGAAGGACAAATAGTAATTACAACTCAAGATAGCCAGTATATTCCCGTCGACTCACATAGCTATCATTTGTCTTTAAGTTTTGGCCTGCAATACGAAGATGCCGTTGCTGCACTTACAGAAATGTCTGATCTATCAGGCGAAGAAGACTACAAGCGAAAGGTAGCTAAAGCACTTGATTTCCAGCCTTTGGCGTTAGCTTGTGCAGCAGCTTACATGCAACGAATAAGGCATTCGAAGCCTTCATGGAAATACTATCTACAACTGCTCGAAAAAGGTAAAAGAGAAAGTACAGAAAAAGTTTTTATGGAGTCAAACCAAACCTACTCTTTAACAATGAGCTACGCTGTAGTGTTGGCTGTTACCAATGCAATAGAAACAAGCAAGGTTATGGAGCATGCTTTTGAGTTTCTGTCTGTAATGGCTCCGGAATCCATAGCTTTGACGCATGTTATTGAATATGTCAAAAACTGTCTTACAGACGAAGACGATCATCTTGTTTGTAGTACTATTCGTTCTTCGTCCTTAATCCTTTGCCTCGATGATGAGACTATAGGTATACATCAAACAATACACAGCCATTTAGCCACTCGATTTCAAAAAGAGAAAGAAGAAACCAAACAACAAATTTTGTTACGTTCAATTAATTCGTTTTCAAATTTAAAGTTCGATGTGAATGAAGGAAAAGCCAGATCAATACTTGAAACGCGTTCAACAGCCACATATCTTGAGGCTTTTGCAAAAAACCTAGCAAAAAACTTTAATTTCGATTTAGCCGCAACTTTTATTTCAACCAAACATGACCTCGAAAAATTAAGAACTTGCTTGTCAATCATGGCTTCAATTAGCAAGGAGCACGGAAAATACTCCTCTTCAAAAATTTATTTGGACATTCTACTGAAACTTTACCAAATACTCGATTGTGATAACCATCCAACAATAGCTAATATTTTGTCAGATCTTGGATTGATCCTTCGAGACCTTGGACAATACGATAAAGCTAAGACATGTTTAGAAAGAGCTTTAGCGACAAAAGAAAGCATTTATGACGACAACGACCCAACCTTAGCCACAAGTCTGTCCAATCTTGGACTGATCCTTCGAGACCTTGAACAATACGATAAAGCTAAGACATGTTTAGAAAGAGCTTTAGCGATAAAAGAAAGCATTTATGACGACAACCACCCAACCTTAGCCACAAGTCTGTCCAATCTTGGATTGATCCTTCAAGACCTTGGACAATACGATAAAGCTAAGACATGTTTAGAAAGAGCTTTAGCGATAGAAGAAAGCATTTATGACGACAACCACCCAACCTTAGCCACAAGTCTGTCCAATCTTGGATTGATCCTGAAAGACCTTGGACAATACGATAAAGCTAAGACATGTTTAAAAAGAGCTTTAGCGATAGATGAAAGCATTTATGACGAAAACCACACCACCCAACCTTAGCCACAAAAAGGTCCAAACTTGGATCAATTCTTCAAGACCTTGGACAATGCGATAAAGCCAAGACATGCTTAGAATTAGAGCTTAGCGATAAATGAAAGCACTTATGACAAGAATCACCCAATGGTAGCTAAAAGTCTGTCCAATCTTCGACGGATCGTTCAAGACGTTGGACAATACGATAAAGGCTAGACATGGTTAGAAAGAGCTTTAGGAACAGAAGAAAACATTTATGATAAAAACCATCTTGTAGCTGCTTCGAAAACGTTTTCAAATAATTTTGCATTTTTGTTGATACTTTAAATATTCGATAGTTTTCGTACAACATCATTTATTACTAATAGGATTTTGTTCTGTGAGTTTAAAATTGTGCAAAACATCAGTGTCTACCACCGGCATGCCTTATTTTGTTTTTTGCAAGTGTGCGTTTAGGGAAGACTCGCCAAAAAAATCTTTTTTAATTTATTACTCAGGCTATATCTGTAAATTAATACCAGCTTAACAAAGGATTTTTCTAAACAAGCACTCCAGCTCGGGTAAAAAATTTTTTTTTAAACATTGTGTTCGATAAAAATTTTGTTAGAAACAATTTTTGTTTAAAATGTAAAACCGAACGCTTTCGTCTGTAGATCATTATCAGGGTTAAACTAATCAATGCTGTGTTCTTTTACAGA
>JAODFW020951372.1:0-10800 GCA_027575235.2 Palythoa mutuki
GTGAGGTGGACAACATTGATCATAATCCGAGTTCTACTACATCCTCAGACTCATTCCATGGAACAGCAATAACACTAATACAACACCCTACTGAAGATAATCGAGGGAGTGAAAGAGAAACAAATCCAGTTGATGTCTTAGCTCATAACCAGAATCATATAGGTATGATTTCTCGGAAGTAATAATTCTCAGAAGTAATGCTTTCTCAGAAGTAATAATAATATTATTATTCTTTTCAGTTGAATTGCCGTTGGCCTACAGTAACGTACCTGCTGTTATGTTGACAGAACTTACTCCCACCGTCCCAGCGCTACCAAATCACGTAGAACTAACAGTTGATGCCTCCAGTCTAGAGTTTAAAGTACAAGAAGAAGAAACGAAATGGCTTCAAACTGTCAAAGCAAAAAGCAGGGAAGAATCAACGCTGAAAAAAGGAGATTATGTTTCATGGGCGGCATTCCATGCTTCCAGTGCACCTGAAACTGCGTATGAGCCTGCAATCATCTCCCTTCTTCCCATGTTTCAAGACGAAGCTCACTCAGTGAGTATGTTGCTTCATGCAATGAATATGGTTAAGTCAGCTGTCAATGTTGTCAATGAGGGACAGCCCCCAGTTGTTGCATTCGAATTGTTTAATAAGTTCTTTTACAGATTTTGCGTTAGACTTTTAGTTTTGGAGTTATAACGGTAGTCTCCCTCGCAGCCGCTGCCTGTGTCGCACGCAACGCTTTCCTCCCCAGGGAACGGCTGCTTACCCGAGCAGAACATTCCTTTCCTATTGATTAGCCAATCAGCGTGCGGTTCCCGAAATCCTGGAACCGTTCGCGGTAAATCTGAAACAAGATGGCGTCGTTGGATGAAGGTTTTGAGATAGCAGCTAAAAAATTTCAAATAAAACAGTTTAATCATCATCAGAAAGAAGCTATACGAAGAATCTTAGAAAAAAAACAAGATGTCTTTATAAATCTGCCCACTGGGTATGGAAAATCGCTTATTTTTCAAGCTCTGCCATGTATTTTCGATCACATATTGGGTTCTTCTGGTAGCATCGTGTTGGTTGTTTCTCCGCTGTTAAACCTCATAAAAGACCAAGTTAGATTCCTTAACAGTCTCGATATTAGCGCAATAAGCATCAGCGATGTTGAAAGCGAAGACGATCGTCTCAAAGTTGAACAAGGAAAATATTCCTTGGTTTATGGAACGCCAGAAGCATGGCTTAAGAACGAGAGGTGGCGAGCGATGCTCCAAAACACAACGTATTCAAGAAAAGTCTGTGCTTTAGCCATCGACGAAGCACATGTTATCAAGCAGTGGTAAGTAAGTTTTGAACAAACGTTATTTTATGTTTTACGAATTGTCCCAGCCTTACATTTTCTGCTCAGAGTTGTTTAGCACATTTAAGTATAGACCATACAACAATTTTTATTTTTTTAATTTTTGTATTGTGTCCTCAGAAGAGATTACAGAATTAGTATTTAAGAAAATTTCGTTGCTACCATTATATATAAATAAACAAAAGCCAGTTTTTTAGATGAAGTGCCAATATGAGATGCCCTTTCTGATTTTTTTTCTGAAGTTTCTTATTCTCGTATTTACTTAATATTCTCAGAAACTTAAAATCATGGTAACTCAAACTTTGTAATTTAGTTGCTATCATTCTAAGCTACGGTTACATGTCAGTCTTGTTTAAAATAATTATTAATCTACAAAATCCTGATAATAAAGTGTTGCCCATATTTAGACAAGGTCTGTATCATACTCTTTATGAATAAACGATTTATACCCCACGAACACAACAGCTCTTTATGCTTTATATATAGTATAAACGTAAAAAAGTTTTAATATGAATTGTTTCCTCCAAAAACATGTTAGCCAGCATAGCAAAAAAAGTTTGAAAATGATCATTTCACCGCAGGGGGACATCAATAAACAAGAAACTGGCACCATTCAGAGATGCTTATTCCAAGCTGCACGAGTTTAGAAGTCTTATCCCTGGTGCCAGAATGATTGCATTAACTGCAACAGCTACAGAGTCCACAAGAAAGACAATCTTTGATACACTTAGAATGAAGAATCCTCATGTAATATTTGAAAGTCCTAACAAAGAAAATATTACATATTCTGTTGAATATTTACCTAAGGATTTTGAAATTGAAAATTACTTCAGCTGGCTGGTAGAAGATTTGAAAGAAAAGAACAAGGATTGTGACAGAACAATAATTTATTGTCAGACCATAAACCAATGTTCTTTGCTATATGCAACATTAAGGGGACTTATTGGTGAAAATCTAATGACTCTATCCACTGGCCCATTGCTTGAAATGCTACACTCATGTACCCCATTATCTAAAAAGCAAAAGATTTTACATTCTTTCACAGAAGAAATTGGGAATGTACGTCTGCTAGTTGCAACAATAGCTTTTGGTATGGGCATTGATTGTAAGGCTGTGCGGCGAGTCATCCACTTTGGTCCATCAAAGAATATTGAAAGCTACGCACAAGAAACAGGTCGAGCTGGAAGGGACGGTGCCCATTCATCAGCATTTTTGTTGTTTAATGGAATATTGCTCAGTCATGTTGAAGGAGACATGCGATCTTACATTGAAAGTGATGAATGCAGACGTTGTGTTCTCTTAAACCACTTCCAAGCCGAATACTTACCTATTACACCTAAACACTTATGTTGTGATATTTGTGCTGCAAAATGTCAGTGTGAAATGACAGACTGTAGAAAATCTACAACCTATCCTAAAAAGGATGCAACTACTAAAGACTTCGAGCCTCTCCAGTGTCGACAAGTATCTCAATCACAGCAGGAGCAGGTGCAAAATTTACTGAGAATGTATCACAAGAGTCTGATTACACAACTCATGGACACAGTCCCTCAAGGAAAATTAAAGACCCTCACAGATGTTTCTTTCTTACTTGGATTCTCAAATATTCAAATAAATCAAGTATTGGATAATCTGAAACACTTGTTTACTTTGAATGACATTCTTAATCTCATTGAGATATGGGATTCAAAACATTGCAAGAAAATACTTCAAATCATAAACTTTGTTTTTGAAGATGTGAATGACACTAGTACTTTAGCTGTGGACAGTGATGAAAACACATTGGATGAGGATTTGTTTCTAGATGAGTGGCAAGTTTTCCTTGAAGATGATGATCTTTTAAACATGGCAGCAGAAAATTTATTCCAAGAATCCCATATAGCTACAGGTAACCACCAATTATCACAGCTGGCTGAAGATTCTTTTTTTGAACACAATGTAAGTGACTCCAATGCATCAGTGAATGTGGGTATACCCAATGCAATACATGAGGTCTTATCAACAATTAGTGCAGGTCCATAAACTATCTAAACAAACTAAATCAAAGTTTCCCTTTATATATCTGTTAGAGGTTGATTTGCAGTTCAGGTTAATTTTAAGTTAACCTTGGTCAAGAGGTTATTTTTGAAACTTAGTTTAACTTAGCTCAAAATAAAACAAACTTGGTTATCTTACTTCAAACTACATAGGTTGTATGTGTTACAGGTAGTTAAACATATTAGACAACCTGCTGTAGATATTAATTTGTAATTACAGGGAGCTTGGATTTCTCTAGGAAACAAGAAAATACGGACACTTTCATCTTATGGCTTATTCTTTAATTTTTAAAACCTGTTCATTTTTAAATAAATCTGCTGATTTTTTAAACTAGTTTATTTTCAAGGAGATTACCTTTTCAAACCATTTATCAGTTTTTTGGAAACGACTAACAGAATCAAGTACATAATGGTTAGCCTTAGGTTAATTTAATATTAACCTGAACTGAAATTTAATCTCTAACATATCCGATACAATTTAACAAAATATTATTTTAATTATTTTGTGCACACTGTCTATTGACTGTACATTGACTTGAATGCTAATGTCAAAATAAGAGCTGGAGTCTTTGTATGGACAAATTGCAGAGTTGCATTACTGACTGACATATTTTTTTATTAATAATAATTTGTCACCATTTGACCCTCTGTTGCTCTTCTCATTAGTATTTGTACTTGTCAATATACAGTAATGCTCACAATACAGTGTACTTCAAACTTACATGTATGGTAACTTGACCATTCTTGAACAATCTAAACCACACTTATTCTGACCTCCAATTAACTTTGGAGAGAATGATTTTTGGCACAGGAAATCTAAAGCATTTTCGTATTTATGAGTTCTTTTTAATTTGCCCATATGAACCTGTGCATTTGACTTGTGGATGTACTACAATTGGTTAATTGCAAATGAAACCGAAACCTTTCACCTTGAATTGCAATTTGAATGAAGTTAATTATACTTGATAATAACTGCTGAGAACAATGTAAATCTGTCATAAAATGTAATTTAGTTGTAGACCTGTTCCTATTAAAAACAAAGGAGTTTATCTATCTAAAACATACTTCTGAATATACATGTATTATGATACACATACAGTCGATACCATACAGTCAAACCAGATCATGATTTTGTTTCATATATAACATGAACTAAAGATTCGACTTGATCTTCTCTTAAAGCTAAATGGTCTTAAACATATCAGAATTGGAAGCTCCACTTTTGATTGACAAATGAATATTTCAAAGCATAATTTTGAATATCTTGGTTTAATTTGCCTCACTAGCCTTTTTTAATTTATTTGTGCATGCCAAACTTTTGTGTGATGTGTTTGGGTCATGCAAGATCAAAAACCTAATGTACAATAATGCAAGATCAAAATCTCAGCACATGACTACTTAATAATGTAAGTTAGAACCTAAAAAAGAAAATATGGCAAGAAACTCAACATTTTGAAACAAACTTATAGTGCATATATGAAATGAAAAATTTGAAAACAGCTTTATGTGTTATAATTAGTTGAAAAGGAATTTTTAAAACTTAATTATAAAGGATGTTGTTGAAATTATTATAATTAGGTCTTGAGATATTCATGTTTGAATTTTTTATCAGATGATGTCATAAGTTGTGTTTCCTGACTTTGTTATTAATAAATTGAAGTATTGTTTTTTGTAAACAATTTGAAAGCCTTGCTGATGATATTGGCAAGTTGATTACAATTAATGTTACTAAATAAATGCCAGATTTGAATAGCCTGTCATCTCCATAAACAATTTACCAAATTTCTTAAGCTAGTTCTTCAAATTGTTTTCAAAAAACAAAACTTTTAATGTCTGCAACTTGGGAACACAACTTATGACATAATCAAATTCAAATGTGAATGGAGAACTAAATGTGATATTGAAAAAATTTCTACACCATCCTTCCAACTTTAGAAACGTTTTTTTCAACTAACACATAAAACTCTTTGAATTTTTTACTTTATATGCATTTTAATATTCTGGCCTTCATGGGAATAGGACATTGGCTTAAATGCTATAACTACCAGAATGTTTATACATTTCCATTCTTGAGATTTTTATTTCCTCTTGAAAATAAGAGAGCAGTTGACACTAGTATTACTTGACTTTGAGTGTGCAAAGGATTCTGGTATTTCTCATTCTGGTAGTATCTGACTGCATCATGGAAATGCCCTATTCATGAGCTGACCAAATGGTATACTGTATTTATTTTTAAACAGTCCCAAAAATAGTCTAACTTCTATCTTGCCCTAATGCCAAGAGAAACATTTTTCTTATGCTTGTTGATCCATTTGAACATGTCAGATATGTCCAAATCATCAAGTCTGTTTCTTTGAAAATTAAGGAAGTGGGTGTACCGGCGTTCACCATCAAAAGTGAAAGCATTCTCTTCATTGATTCTCTTCACAAGTACTTCAACATTATTTAAGATGGAACATGCACCATGCTGCCCAGAACTCTGAACATACGGAAGAGAGCTGTCAGTGTTACTCAGTACTGCTCTTGAATGGCTTTCTGAGTTGGCAATAGGTGTGACCGCTTTTTTAGATATGTTTGGACCAAGATTCTTTATGGCTCCCTTCAGGTAGTTGTTGCTGTGTTCAACATCCAGATCAAGTGCAATGTTAGTGCCAATTCTTGCATGGTTATTGACAAATCTGTTTTGACAATCCTAATGATAGTTGTATTCGCAATCATAGTCGTAATCGTAGTCGTAATTGTAGTCGCAATCTTAGTTGTTATTGTAGGCGTAACTAGTTATCGTAGTCGCATATGTAGATGTAATCATAGTCGTAATCGTAGTTTACTTCAGACAAATATTAAGACAAGATAGCCTTCGCATGCCAACGACATAGGATGAAGCACTATAGTTATACTTCCATTTTGTTCATTTGCTCTAAATGGAAGAAGTTATTTTATGATCCCCTCTTGCACCCTGGAGAGTAGAATAATCCATACTTCAGCACTGATAAAGAATATAGTTATGTTAACTTAAGGGGGCAATCTGTTCAAACATGTTATTTTTGTCAAATTTCGAGACATTTTGGCTAATATCTTAAATTAGCCAAAATCATTGAATATTTTGAAATTTCCAACTGCCAATCGCAGTTGCATTGATCAGTAATAATAATTATTACGAGATTTTTCAAATAAGAGGGGAAACATTCAATGGACGAAAGCCAAACTGTCCTCTAACTACAGCCACACCTTCCATCTGTTAGGAGCTACAGTTTGGCGTCCGTCCTCAAATTTTGTCTTTTCCAAATCCTTCTTCACTTCTCTCTACCAAATGCCAAAAATGTGACCCCAATGCCCCTATAGAGACAGTGACAGTGTACAGAAATTAGGTGAGTGTATTAAATTGTTATCAGTATAGAATGTTGCTCCAAGTGTCACCTTTATTTTAATTGCAATAAACCTTGCCAGCAAATAGCATTATGAAAAATTTGGGCGTGATGTACCACAAAATAATCTGTAAAGCTAACATTTATGGTGTCCTTACTTATAGCTGGTAAGTGCTATTATACTTACAATAAAATAGAGTTGTTATTATTATTATTATTATTATTATTATTATTGAAATGTGCATTATTTAAGAATTTAAAATTACAAATTGGTAAAACACACGAAGAAAACTTATAAAAGCAATAAACACTTTAAACAGGAACAAACTGCAAGGGTTATCCAAAAACAACCGTGAACACAACTTAAGAACAAAGTATAGTGTAGCACTGCATAAAAAAAACTGTTGTCCAGTGCTAAGCAATACGTCTGTGTCAATTCAACACTGGCATTTGTAGCACAAACTACGGTGTTCAACCTTAAACTACACTATGTCGTTTTGCCACTTTGATTTTTCATGGATGTTGTTGAATTCCTCGCGAAGCTCTGGGAATCTTTCATAAGTTGAGGGTAGCTCTAATACAGGGCCGCATGTATGTGCGATTGGTCACCTTGCCAGACCTTCAAGGCATGAGAATTCAACACCAATAGAACTTACACAAATAACATCGGCACCTGTTATAAACCTCGGAAATAGTTTCAGCTTTGATGCGTCTAAACCTCTGATATATCGTTTGAGAAAGTCAACAGCAGCCCTCTCAGAGATGGAATCTGGTGTTGCATTTAGCAACTGCAGCACTTTCCTGTTGGTAGGCTCCACTAAATTGTAAAGGGTACAAAGTCCTTCAACTGTTGATGCCTCTTCTCTTAGATGAATAACAACATGAAGGACATCCCTCCATGAATCTGCCACATATTGGGCTTTCTGAATAAGTTCTTTGTGCGCGATTTCAAGAAATAAATATCGCACATTTTCTTTAGAAGGGATTTTTCTGCAATCAAATTTATCGAGTAGATCTAGTAGCTCCTCATCATCTCCCAAGTTACTTTCTCCTTTGAGAACGGCTGAGATTATTTCCATTTCATCCTTGGCGACATAGCGCATAAAGGAATTGAGCAACATATCTTCAGAAACAGCATTCTCACTGAAGAAGGCACAGGCCATGAATGCCTTGCTGAGCATGTAGGGAAAATATTGCAGATCTAAATAGCCTTTTACATTCACCCTTGCTATGGCTTTCTACTCCGAACTCTGAAAATCATGTCTAAGATTTGGCACTCTTTTTTCTTCTCCAAGGCACGAGTCGTAAAACTCCTGCCAAAAGCTACCAATTACATCATGATACACTCCTCCAACACCTTCTCCACGCTCATCCTGCCCTCTTTAATCAACCATGATGAAAGTAAGAATGCTGGACACTAATTCCCCATCCTTGAACTGCTCAATCATGTCACCCATTACCCTTGCCCTTCTCACAAGTATTATTTTCGTTCTGTTATAAAAAAGGGCATTTGCATTTATCAAATGTACAACATGTCTGATAACATAATAAGCAAAATTTCCCCAAAAATTATTGCAGGCCTTAACACCATTTATAATAAGGATATCGTGGATAATATGCCCCATATACACTTTTTAGGGGGTGGGGCGTACTCTACACTTTATCACAAAATCATCAAATACAATCAGGTAATGAATATACCTCCCAAATGAAATTATTAACACATTGAACGTAAACAATAAATTCGTTTAAAACAACTTGGCAGTTAAACATTTTGTTGCTCCTAAGAGGAGCAAAAAAAAAAGATATCAAATGAAGGGCGTATTGTACACAAGATCCTGAACCCACAAACAGCTACTTTAAACAGTATTTACATTTTTAAAGTATTAATTGGTAATATTAATTATCGAACAAGATTTCTTAAACAATTTCTAAGCTATTAAGCTGCCCCTTGCAGTGAATTTACTGTAGTTAATTATATATGCTTTGTTAGCATCTTGCTATCATTTTTCTGGTAAAAATACTATGGAGAATTGGTTACACAGCAGGATACAGGCTATAATTCTTTTGTTTTACCTGGATGTCTGTCCGTCTTCAAATCCTTCTGTTACATTTCTTCCTCCACTGCCTCCAGCTCTGTCTCCCACTCCACTGCCTCCAGCTCTGTCTCCCACTTCGCTACCTTCAAGTCCAACTCCACTACTTCCGACTCCATTGGTCCTAGTTTCGACTACGGTGTCTCGTACTTCATTCAATCCATTGCCCGCTGCAAGGCCTCCATTTCCTGCTCCAAAAAGGCCTACATGAGCATCGGAATCCTGAATAAATTTTACAGCAGTTTTTAATTGTTAAAATGCAACATTGATATTTTACGTTTTAAAAACATGAATTTGAGGAGAGGTTAGTTGAGGCAAAAAAATATGTCAGTTTTACAAATAATAAAGTTTCTGCCAAACATAATTATTGAGGTTTCAACAAATGGATTCAAATGTTAATGTTTCAAAAAAGTTAATGTTTTAACAATATCATTTTAAGATTTTTGCTGGTGCAGGTGACAAAGAGTTGAAGCTTAACATAAAGCAAAAAACTGTTGCCATTTATATTAGTTGCCTTTTACAACGTGCAATTAAGTAATTTTATTACCTCTATGTTCACTAGCCGCAACAACTCTGGCAGCACAACTCTACGGAAATACTGACCCCTCTGTGGGAAATAAATGCCATTTATAAAACAAATTAAATCGTAAAATAATGATATAATACTTGTAATAGCTCAATGGTTTTTACATAAATTAAACTGTATGTCTCAGTTCCCACTCTTGCATGAATATAAAATTCAAGGGCCATTCATATAGACTTTCATTTTCCAGAATGATTCAATTAAGGACAGTGTGAAGGAAATTAAACTGGAATTAACAATGAAAACTTGAACTAGAAATGAAAAATTTAAATTAAAAATGACTAACCTGTTATACAACCAAATTATCATTTACCTGAAGCCTCGAATCATGGAGACCACAGTTGAAGCACTGGTAGAAGAGCCTTGAATCTCCTGGTTCAAGTTACTTGACTGACTGGCCTCAATGAAAGTAACTTCTGATGTCTCTATATCAGTAAACTTATTTTCACATGCTGGACACTTGATAGTGCCACCATCAGCTGTCTGTATGACGAAACGCAAAAGAACTTTACTAGAAATTGGAATTCAGATATTTTGGCAATAATTATGAATGTAGTGACCAACAAGTTATATATGTATCTTAATTGAAAAACTTTGAATAATCTCAAAAAATTTGCTATGTTTTCAACACATTTTCATTGATCTATGATCTTTCATGATCTCTCCATGTATTCACTTAATTACCTTGCAATGGTAACAGTAACTTGACTGTGTCCTTAAATTTTAAACTCATTTTAAGAAATTCTTTCAAAATTAAGTTGCAAAAGATAATTTAAGCTTTTCAGCCATTAAAGATGATAATAAGGAATTAAAGAACACTGAAAACGTGAAAAATCACTGTTTTTGAAAGTCAAATTAATTAAGTGTAATATGCCTAATTAATAATAGTTATAGTACCAAAATAGGTGTCACTGATGATACAGCTACCAAAAATTTCATCACCTCTGCTCAAAATGCCTGCATGTGAAATTGAAAACCCATTGGAGGCACCTCCCCCCTCCCAGCAACATGGACATTTGAGGGGTAACTATATGTTACAATACCTGCATGATTCATATTGCAAGGATCAATTATTTTACACACCTACTCTCGGCATAATGTTACATAACCAAAACATTCATTAATATTATTTTAAGGATAAGTGTCTTGTGAATGCAGTTGCACAGATTGATCTTCTTGCACAAATTTTGCTGTTCAACTATTTACTGTATTTAACAACATGCAATAATCTAAATTATTCCTTTTTTTTACATGGTTTTTGTGCACCCCCAAGGGGCAAATTGTGTCTTTATTAATTTGATGCTTCTGCCTCTGGGGAGTGCACATAAACCTTAGCTTCTACCTATTAGACCAGTTGATCACTTTATGACAATATATACACTGTAT
>JAODFW020951467.1:0-10789 GCA_027575235.2 Palythoa mutuki
ACCCTGTGACTCGTGGCATCACGCCATCTGTTGTCATAGAAACTTCTGCATTTTGATTGGTTTATTAGCTTTGTATTATTTATTATCCAATCAGATTTAAATGTTTGAGATTGTAATTGCACGAAATTACAAATTTCTACACAGAATTACAAATTTTTGCACAGAATTACAAAGTAATTGCACTGCTTTTGACCAATCCGAATCAAGTATTTTTTTCATGTATATGATTACAATAGGGAACAACGACAGACTCGTTCAAGGGTTCTGATTGGTTCCACCGTCCCAGGATCATGTAACGATCTTAATTATGCAAATGACATCAGTTGTGGTTTGCCAGTACGTAAGTCCTAATATTGAAGATGTTTCAAAAGAAACCATTAAAAGCTATTCAGCTGAGATGAGACTGCATGGTAAAAATTTGGAAGAGCAAAACAACCGAATTCTCTTCACCAGAAGTGACTTGTAGCTTAAGTAGTTACCATATTTAAAGCTTCTGAGTCAGTAAATTGCAGGGTAACTTTAACAAGCGTGTATCATATACTTACCAAATAGATCTCATTTGACTGTTTCAATACTTTAAATAACTTTAAGTAGTCACCATATTTAATGCTTTTGTGTGTAAATTGCAGGGTCACTTTGCATGCTTGTATCATATATAGTGACCAAATATATCTCATTTGGCTGTTTCAATGCTTTAAATGAAAGATTGACGTCAACAAAATGGAAGAAAAACGAAGCGTTAATGTCGGATGACGTGATTTTTGTCCTCACCCATTTCTGATGTCATCTCTTTATCTGATAACACAATTTTTTCGTAAAAAATTAACGGTTACACATTTGAAAATGTAAGTTGACTAGCATACGAAACGTTAAGTTCATACAATGCATGTTTTTAAAATGTTTATCACCGCTGTTTGTGTTATATTTTTAATTAAGCTACGATGGGCGAAGACTGAGAGTTTAAAATGTTATCTCTTTGTTTTATATAATATTTGGATGCGAATTATCAAGGACGTGTTTCCGCTGTCGTCTCTCATTTTTAGATATCAGATGTTTTGATTCAAAATAACAAAAAGCCCATGCAAGGTTGAAGTCAGTTGTTCATTGTACATCCAATCGGGAATATTTTTAATAATAAATTTACAGTTTTTTATTTAAAAAAAAACTAGAAACGTCTTGGGAAAAAAACGAAATGAAAAGTTGTTTAAAACAAGTGATTGGCGATTCACTGACTCACCTATGCCTTATACTTTTATCACATCACGGTTATTGACCAATCATATACTGGTTTTATTTAAAGCTAGGTTCTTAAGTGGAGAGGGCTCTGGTAAAAACGAAAAGCTTATCGGTTGCCGTGCGAAATGTAAAGTGGTATTGGCCTGTAATCAAATATCGAAATTCAGAAATCCAGGATCCAGTTAATGTTGTCCAGAATCCAGTTCATCGTTGCCAGAATCTAGTTGATAAAATCCAGAACCCAACTAATGGAATCCAGAATCCAGTTGATGGAATCAAAGTTGGTAGAGTAGAATGGTTGTGAAACTTGACAAACAACAAAGGAGATTACAATACTGTTTTGTTCCATGTTGTGTGCACTGTCACAGTTATGATCTTTTGTTCTAGGTGTGATGCTCCCTTACTCTATTGGCCGTTTGCTCATTTACATCTCAAAGTCTTTTGTAATTTGTTCACTCTCAAAGTCATATTTCAATAGTGAGAGAACAAAAACATAGAGCAAAAAAAGTAGAGTCAATTAGTTATGAAACTCGATAACTAACTATGATGGAATCTAGAATCCAGTTGATGGAATCCAGAATCCGGTTGATGGAATCTAGAACCCGGTTGGTGGAATCTAGAACCTAACTGATGGATCCAGAATCCAGGTGATGTAATCGAGAATCCAGCCGTTGGAATCTAGAATCCAGATGTTGGTATCCAGGATCCATTTGATGGAATCCAGAATCCAGCCATTAGAATCTAGAATCCAGATGTTGGTATCCAATCAGTCTTGTTGATGGAATCCAGAATTAAGTTGATGGAATCTAGAATCCAGCTGCTGGAATCCGGAATCAAGTTAATGGAATCAAGATCCAGTTGATGGAAACAAGAATCCAGTTAATGGAATATAGAATCCAGTTGTTGGAATCCAGAATCCGGTTGATGGAATCTGGAATCCAGTTGATGGAATCTAAAACCCAGTTGGTGGAATCCAGAATCCAGTTGGTGGAATCCAGAATCCAGGTGATGTAATCTAGAATCCAGTTGTTGAAATCGAGAATCCGGATGTTGGTATCCAGGATCTATTTGATGGAATGCAGAATCCAGCGGTTAGAATCTACAATCCAGATGTTGGTATCCAGAATCCAGTTGATGGAATCCAGAATCAAGCCGTTAGAATCTAGAATCCAGTTGTTGGTATCCAGAACCCAATAGATGGAATCTAAAATCCAATTGTTGGAATTTAGACTTTGAAACCTAGAACCTGTTGATGGAATTTAGACTCATGTTTATGGAAACCAGAATCCAGTTTATGGAAACCATTACTCAGTTGGTGCAATCCAGAAGAATCCAGTTGATTGAATACAGAATCCAGTTGATGAGATCCAAAATGCAGTTGGTGGAATGCAGTTTATAGAATCCACGTTATCAGTGGGATCCAGAATCCAGCGTTTGATAAATTAAAAGAACATCTTCGTTTACTTTAGATGGGACAAATTACTGTCACCATTGTCTATTGAAAACTGTTATCATGAAACTGCTACTGCTCCCTGGGACTTTCCACTCAAATTCCTCGATTAGTTTAAATATTTATATGACGCCTTCCAGACCAGGCCTTCTTTTTTCTTCTTTTATCGTACACTGGCTATCGTAATTAAAAACTTGTGTTATTACATAATTGTTTCCTCTACTCGCGCATTTTACCTATAGGCTTCGAATATACTTATGTGACTGCAAGATTTCACAACTGAGACTATACTTTACATTGTCTAGAAAAATACATGGCACATGAACCACGTGTACCTATAATAAATGAACTGGACGGCACTACTCAAAACTGAAAAACCTACTGGCAGAGAGTCATGAATGGATGTGGTATTTTGTACTATTACAAGCGAAACTTGCAAACTCTTATAATGAATAGAGAAACAATTAAGGGAGTGAGGTTGGAGTTCGCGTCTCCCACCTCTACGACCCGGGATCGAATCCAGGTCGGGGCACGTGGGCTGTGATTTTTCGATCTCAATCTGTTTCCGGGGGTTTTTCTCCACACTCCGATTTTTCCCTCAATTGACAGTTAATACCACCTAGTTACAACACGCTGTGCATGTGGTGCTGTGCTCCGAGGTCATACGTAGGCCGTAAAGCGGCTTCCAGAGGCGCCTATAAATACTTTCTGACCGACCTCATTGAACCGCGTCCTCTATCTGCAAGAGGGGAGGGGGGCCGGGAGGGGGGGAGGTGCAATCGGTGCGTAGACACTAGACATACCCCTATACGGAATTGAGCAGGTATTTTTTATAAAATGTTGAAATCCTAAGTGGAAGTCTTAAAGAGAAACCTAAGAGTAAATACCAGGCACAGCTGTAACTAGCACTGTTTTATATCATTTTCAGTGAAAACAGGTGAAAACCACAATGGGCCCAAGTCAAGAAACAAAAACTCGCTCACAAATGACTCAAATTTGTGTTTACCTCAAACGCTGCCAACCGAGGTTAAAACGCAGAGGGTGTGCTGTTTTTATAAAACCTGTCTCTTAAAGTTTCAAAGGGCGCAAGTCTCACGAACTCCTGGAACGCTTGTACATTCGGCGCTCGCTTGCATTTTCTACAAAAAAATCCGCCTACGGTCCGATATTAAGAGGTTATTAACTGAGCGCGAAGTCTGTACGGAAAAAATATCGGAAATCACTGGAAATGAACAAAAAAAGAGGGGAAAAAGCGGAAATCACCGGAAATGACAATATAAAACGTAGAACGAGGGAAAAACGCGGCAATCAAAACCTGAAAACCGGCTATGAACAATAAACAGGAGAAATAATTGAGAACACAGAAAGAAACGTTAAGAATTGCAAAAATAGCAACAAATCAAATTTCTAAACAACTTTTCATTCTGTGATCGACATTTAATAAAACATTACATTTTAAAAGCGGTCCTACTGAAATCTGCTTTGAAGCTGGTATTTGAAATCTAAAAAAAACGTTCTTTGTGATTTTTTCAATAAGAGACTAGCTACCTGTATTGCGACAGGATGGCAAAATCGGTGCTTAACAGAAAAATGACACATATAAAACCATGAAGCTAAGTAACTGGCAAACTGAACGGAATGAGAAAGTAGTCCTTGTAAATTTATCGAATCCTAAAAAATTTTCAAACTAGGGAAAAATGACACAAATAATATAGAGACTTGCTTTTAAGATATAACATTTTAGCACCTGCACATATCAATTGTAATATTTGCACTATTTTATCTACACTATTTTGATAATTTATGATTACACTTGCACTTCCAAGATTATTTGCAGTTTCTATTTTATGCACCTTCCAGTATTAGTTATTCAACTAAAAAAAGGAATTAAACATCAAAGTTCAAAGATTTATTTAATTGTTATTTCCGGTGATTTCCGCTTCTTTCCCCTCTTTTTTTGTTTTACCACTTTTCCTTTTTTTCCGCGACCCCTGCAGTACCATCAGCATCGTGTACTGCTCCGGTTGTGCCCTGCTGCAACTTTCGGATTAAGAGCCATTAATTTAACAAAGTTTATTAAAAAGAACAATTCTATACAGAAAAGACTCATTAATAATATGTGAGATAAACACTTGCAGGACATTTCCTATTTGCATTAGAATACATTCTATAACTAGTACTAGTCAGATCAAACAATGAATGTATCGTTAAATGTTCACAATGCTGTGACGAACGAAGAATTTTTGAATAATTATACTATCAGACGAGTTATTCTTCCGAGGTTAATGTCTTGTATTCAACAAAAATATTTACCAAAAAAAGCCACGGCAAAATAGAATACAGTGGTACTTGGTAACTTGTACTTGAATTCGGAAGTTTAAGCATGGTTTTGAAACGTCTTTAAACGACTTTACAATAGTTTACAAATTGTGGCAGTGATGTGGAAATTTCAACGCCGGATTCTCGTATCTGCTGAAATCACATTCATTTCTTTTTATTCATCTCACGGAAAATATTGATGTAAGGCTTTCTTCAAAGAACAGAGTTTACCAGAGAATGCTGCGACGAAACTTTAAGAATTTTACAAGAGTATGGGTATTTATTGTTTTACTTATTTTCTTCTTCATAACAATACAAATGGCGAGTCAGTCACGTAACTCAGTGACCGTCGGCAGCCAGTCTAGCAGAGAAAGCGAGAGCTTCATTATCAGTGATAGGGACCTATCTGGGCTGCAGAATCGGGTTCAAGGTCGTTTGGTTACTATGATTAACAGAAACGCAAAGACCTTGTTACACTCAGGAGGGAAAAATGAAGTCGAAAACAAGGAAGGAGATAGCTACAAAGCTGATAGGGAGATTGGTGAGTTTATATATAGTTAAGTTCGATATATCAATATATTTCTTTGTGAGTTTCTTGCTATGACAAATCTCGCGGTATAGTGGTATGAAGAGCAACAGTTTGCATCGCGTCACTAGGTTTAAATTGATAACAAATTTATAATATGATAGTTGTTGTATTTTGTTGTAATGTCGTTTGCACTGAATGCCTCACAGACCTGATCAAAATTAAAAAAGTTCTAACTTTTGCCTCAGAGATTTTAAAGTTGACAATCATTTTCATGTCTTGCACATGGTTTTATTTTAGCATTTTTTTCGTAAGAAGTTGACAACAAAAACTGTTTGACAACAAATGAGTATAGCCAAAGTATTTGTATTTAACAACTATCT
The DNA here is from genome assembly GCA_027575235.2 of Palythoa mutuki. Classification (NCBI taxonomy): domain Eukaryota; kingdom Metazoa; phylum Cnidaria; class Anthozoa; order Zoantharia; family Sphenopidae; genus Palythoa; species Palythoa mutuki. Next base: position 5,915 of record JAODFW020951467.1, read on the forward strand.
CCCAAGGATGGACTGAATTTTGGTGGATATTTACCCGGCCATAAATGGGGCGACGTTACGAAAATCTTTTGGCTTTGCTAGGTACCGACACTGACAGCAATAAATGTTTAGTTTTAATCAAACAGGTGAAGAGCACCTTTGAAAAATATTTTTACACCTTTCAAAATAGAGATCAAAAATAAGCTTCAATCATCTCACTCGCGTGACGGATGAGTATCCCAAATGTTTCGTGTTGCACGGAGCATAGAGAAAATTTGTATTTCTAAGTTCAGATTTTCAAAATGTTTCAACCCCCTTGCAATTACCCGTTACGAAAAAAGGCCAATACAATGAACAATCCAGTCTCTCGTTGCCTTGGCAACGTAGAAAGCTTGATTAAGGGTGTCAATAAAAGTGCTCATATGATAAACATTAAAGGTAAAGATAAAATATTTTGGCTATTTTTTACAGACACTGCTTATATGCATCTTGGGGATAAACCTCAAACGTGATTTTTTTAGAACTCAACTGCTTGTGCAGAAAAATATGTATATTGCCTGTCAAGCAAACTGAAAATAAAAATGTTTGCCATTATTTAGTTTTGTCGCCGAGAGGGTTTGTCTGGCTCACATTTAACGCATAAACTAAGTGGTTAGTTTAAAACCTCAGTCTCAGAGGAGAGCAATGTTTACAAATCTGACATTTTGCAGAAATTAAAAAGTGTAGAAATAGTTGGTGTAACCGTAATGAAAAAATTCCTATAATGTCAAGTTTTGTATTCTTTCTGGGAAATACTAGTGCAGATGGATTCAGTGTGGCAGATGAAAGAAAGGGAAAAAATATTAAGTAAATCAGTTGATGAATTTTCTTATCAATACTGGGACTAAATAGTTATAAATAGTGACTTAGCTTAAAAAATGCACAAAATGAAAACACAAATTTTACCTGCAAACAGAGCTCTCTCAAATCTTTACTTGCCACTGTAATCTGTCTTTGACTCAACGATTGTAACAAACAATTCTTCTGCTTCAGTCGTGTGCAATTTTTTAAAAACGTGACAAAGTCAACCTGAAACAGCTCATTTTCTGTGGAGAACTTGCAACACAAATTTGCCGCATCCCATCCAAGGAATATTGAAAAAATTTCGCGCGGGAGAGTTGAATAAACCTTGCAGTAATATTGAATATGCTCGAATCTTATGTAAGGATATAGAAGAACTAAGAATCTTAGGCCGCGTTTACATGAGCCCGGGAGGAAGGGTTGTCCCTTCTATCTACCTGGAACAACATCAACCATCAGTTTATATGAGATTCGAAGCCGGGTTACCTTTGTCGTGTTTTTACACAAAAAATATTGGACCCTAGGCGAGTGACCCAACGCGGGCCGGAAATTTTAAGGATCAACAGTGGGAAAAATGGCTTCCAGTGAAAATTGTGTTATGTGACATTAGTTCAAGTTGAAAAGGACCCGCAGACTCATGTCTCTAATATTTACGTTTGTTTACGTTTGTCCTGGGTAGTTCCGGTAAGAAGGAGCAAACTATTTATATGGAGAAAGATGTCTCGGAAGTCACGTGTAAGTTATATGTATATATATCTTGCCTCGGCCAGCCGAGTTGTGTCTTGTACCCGAGACAACCATTCTAAGGGGACACCATGTAAACGGTTAGCTGCGTTTCAAAAAGAATGGTATGAAAAGTTGTCTCGCCCCGAGTAACTGGGCTGGGTGAGATTTCTCTTCGTCCCGAACAACCTTCCTCATATAAACGGGGCCTTATCTAATCAAACATGCTAAATTTCGCGTTCACACTTTAAAAATTTTGTTCATAAAAGCTTGTCTTTACTGTTTCAAAGAATTTTCACTACATTCGAACAAGTAACAATTGTAACCAATAACAGTTGTTGGCTTACAGAAAAGTTATGACGGGCAAGGTTTAAAACTATCAAAAGAATGTCTTGGCTTTCCGTGTGATATTACTGTCTTAGTCAGCAATAGTGTCCACCATTATTGCGGCCTTCTCAAGTGTAAAATGTATGTTATGTTGTTTTCATTTTGAATTTGTTTTTCGGTTTAGAACTGCAACCAACAACAGTACAATGAACCATATTCAGTAGAATTGTCACAGTACGATGTTTTTGGTTATAAGATTGAGGGGCACAAAGATGGGCTCTTCAGTCTGTTGGTTCAATCTGCACTTACCGGCATCATCTGTGACACACTTCCTCAGTTCCGGAGGAATTGTGTCACAGATGACGTAAATACAGTTTCAACCAATAAAAAAGATCAAAATAAAGCTGCTCCTAGCCTTCAACCAATCCAGCAGCTCGTTCCAAGGCTTCCTCCGGCACGGATTGCAACCGTTGTTAGATGGGGTGGTGCCGTGACGTTGTTCAAAAATCCCATTACCAAGTTAATATGCAATAGAGAACTCAACGATTTAAAAAACACTCTTTCCCTAGTCCCTTCCTGAAAATGTATCTTACTTTTTTTTCTAGACACAAAGAACTTTGTGAAAGCTGGAGAGAAAAAGAAACGTCATCCGACCGCTATTATCCTTGGTGTAAAGAAAGCTGGCACTAGGGCCCTTTTGGATATACTACGCATGCACCCCAACGTGGTAGGAGCCACAAAAGAAATCTATTTCTTTAATGGTCACTATCACAAAGGTCTTGAATGGTATCGTGAACAAATGCCCCTTTCGTTGCCGGGTCAAATAACGATTGAAAAAAGCCCTACGTATTTTACTAGTACTGATAATGTCGCAACTGTGGAGAGGATGTACAGGTTTTCAAAAGTGATATCAGGCGAAATAAAATTATTAGTTGTTGTACGAGACCCTACTGAAAGAGCGCTCTCAGATTATACAGACACTAAGATGCGCCTTAAGCGACATGAAGGGGTCGAAATGGAACCAATTGAAACGTACGTCCTAAATAAAGTACGTAACGCTGTAGAAAATACGTCGAGTATTGTCAAGACAGGGATTTATTCCCTCTACCTGGAGAAATGGGCACAATATTTCACGAAAGAACAACTTCATTTTGTGAGCGGTGAAGCTCTGGTTTATAGAACATTTGAAGAAATAACACTTGTTGAAAAGTTTTTAAATTTGACACCATATTTCACTAGAAAACATTTTTATTTTAACAAATGGAAAAGATTTCCTTGTTTTATACCAAATCCAGAAAAATCTAAGAAACACTTCTGTTTAGCAGCAAACAAAGGGAGAAAGCACACAACTATTAGCAATATCACTATGGAGCTTCTACGTGCATTTTACAGACCACACAATGAGTACTTTTATCAAATTTGCGGTAAAAACTTCAAATGGTTCTAATGACAATGACATGTCTTGCAACACTTGACAGTTTGAGAATAGTGTTTTAATAGGGTAAGTTATTCACGTGCAACCAAAAGTGTCTGGCTAAATTTAAGTTATATTTTTAAATAGCTAGATTAATAATTACTTTGTTAGTTATATTTCTACCGTTTGACTGAAGATGCGTTAGTTAGCAATTTGTAAAACTGTCTTTGACTCAAGCCATAATTTAAGCGCCCATTGTGTGTGAGGATAACATTGAATGGAAGCGGCGAATGATTAAAAAGTGAACATCATTTCTTAGATCAAACCAAAATTATTTTCTGTTCTTTTTGTACTTAAACTGATATATGAACCATTGCTGCTGCACGATTGATAATGGTAATAGGAATGCGTGGTTTCCAATCTAGTCCGCCTGTAATCATAGAACTGATTATAGAGACCTTAAGGCCGGCGCACACGATGAGAAAACTGCCACGCGTGCCTTTGAGAACACTGCCACGCGAGGCAAATATCTCAACGTTTAATTTGCTGAAGAATTTTGCTCTTTTGCTCGCCCCGCGTGGCGGAGCGCCGGTTATCTGTTGTGTTCAATTTTTTTTTCTCGAGTGGCAAAAATTGCAACCCCGGGATTGCAACGTCTGCGGACGTCGTGAGAAATATTCTTCGACTGATTTAAAAAGCTGACCAATCAAATTCCCTGAACAAGTCACATGACTGTCTGCTGAAGCAGCAACAACAACAACAACAAATATGGCGACGGTGCGCCAATAAACTTCTTTCTGTTGTTTCACAGCTTTCTGTTGTTGCACTCCCCTTCTTGCAATTGTCGCCACTCGAGAAAAAAAATCAAACACAACAGATAATCGGTGCTTCGCCACGCGAGGCGAGCAAAAGAGCAAGATCCCTCCGCAAACGTTGAGATATTTGCCTCGCGTGTCAGTGTTCTCAAAGGCACGTGTGGCAGTTTCCTCCAAGTGTGCGCCGGCCTTTTCGCAATGATGACGGCAACGCCAAAGATGATGGCTCAAGAAAATTTCTGACTTACTCTTTGCTTCTTTCTGTGTGTCATCAGTGTTAATTTTTTCTCCGCATTGAGCTTTGTGAACAGAAAACAATAAAATACAGCCAACTGTTCCATTAGACTGTTCGATTACAGCCAACTGTTCCATTAGACTGTCCGATTACAACCAACTGTTCCATTAGACTGTCCGATTACAACCAACTGTTCCATTAGACTGTCCGATTACAGCCAACTGTTCCATTAGACTGTCCGATTCCAACCAACTGTTCCATTAGATTGTCCGATTACAGCCAACTGTTCCATTAGACTGTCCGATTACAAACAACTGTTCCATTAGACTGTCGGATTCCAACCAACTGTTCCATTAGACTGTCCGATTACAGCCAACTGTTCCATTAGACTGTCCGATTACAAACAACTGTTCCATTAGACTGTCCGATTACAGCCAACTGTTCCATTAGACTGTCCGATTACAGCCAACTGTTCCATTAGACTGTCCGATTACAACCAACTGTTCCATTAGACTGTCCGATTACAGCCAACTGTTCCATTA
>JAODFW020951570.1:0-18228 GCA_027575235.2 Palythoa mutuki
GTAAAATCGAGTAGTCATGAAATGTGAGAAGGCCTTTTATATACCAGGTATTAATCCGCTCAAAGACATATATTTGCAGTATATTCACTCATTCCTCTAAGCACATTACTTACTGGCGCTAAAACTCCAAATTTCATGAGACTTTAGGCAGACACACTTTTTCCACACTTCTCTATGACTTCTTCCCAACTGTTAACATTAAAGTATGATGTTATAGCATCTTGAACTGGTTTGAGAAGCTTCATTTCTTTAGCTGCCTGGTTCATCTCCTCGAGGGTTATCTCCTTGTCAACAACCTTATGTGCACAAGAAGGGAACAACTTAATGCGGCTTAAAATGAAACCCAATCCATTTTTGTCTGATAAAAGTTGAATGGTAAGTTTGTATTCGTTTCTTAATTTGACATGTTTTTTTACTTCCCTACTGTTTGAGTGCAGTAAATTAAAGCCAGTCAAACTTAACTTAACGTTATTGATTGTTCTCCACTCTCTGCACTTATAATGAAGCCACATCTTTGACGTCACAGTTTTACAATTTGCTTAATATCTGGTAACTTCAAAATGTCTTCAGAAAAGGGAATGTAGGTTTCAATTTCTATGCAAAGAATAATTCAAAGATAACAAAACAACTGCTTTTTTGAAAAACTAGCCCAAAAACCAGTTAAATCAGTAGAAACAAAGATTTTAAGAATTACATGTCATTTTACTAGCACTTGGGGACTGTTGGTCAAATACATACTGAATCTTTGAAACACCATTTTTTGCCACTATAATAATAGCTTATAGCTAAGTACTAAGGTTATTCTAATTAAAGTTACCTTTTTTAAGAGCAATGCAACATCTTCTTTATTTTCAAATCCACACAATTCCTTCACCTGCCAACACCTGAGAAGTGGTTTGCCATGTTGAACAATGTCGGATGCCTTCGGTTTTCCTTGTCCTTTCACTTCAGCTTTCTCCCACATTTGATTTACCCGAATCAGATACCTCCAGCCTTCACCAGAAAGACATGCCAGGGTAAAATGTACAGTCAGCAGCCTTTTCTGATGACAAAAAGTTCAACATTTGATACTGACAGTTATTTATCTAATAATTAATAAATGAACAAGCGAAGAGAAAATAATGAACGAACTACAATGACAATGGAAAGTTTACAGTAAATTTTACTTTGCATTTAGCTAACTGGATGCATTTTCAGGCTACAAAGGGCCACGGTAATAATTACCCAGTAACTTTTTTGGCTTTTTTTTTATGAAAAAGCATCCTTTAGCTGGGTATCAGACACAAGCTAAGTAGCAAAGTTTCCTCTCAATATATTTTATCTTGAAACTGAAGTAAACAATACTCACACTTTTATTAAGAAGTCCAGCACAAATATCTCTCCAGTTATTATTTGGTTCTGGTGGATCCTGATCTAGATCCTGGCTTGAATTAAACAGCTCAGTTCTACAGATCTCCAGCTATCAACAAAAGAAATTGCTGTCAGTATTTAATTAATAAAATTATTTAATTATATAAATTATTACAGACCTGGCCTTTTGATTTTTTAGCAAGAACTGATCCTTGCCTAGAAGCATAACTTGAAAACAGTGTACTATATAACTTTTTAAATTGAGGCAGGCCAGCTACTTATAATCAGATGAAACATGAAGAACTGATCCTTGCCTAGAAGCATAACTTAGAAACAGTGTACTATATAACTTTTTAAATTGAGGCAGGCCAGCTACTGATAATCAGATGAAACATGTCAATCTTGTGTTAATTTTCTACACAAATAATATAAAAGAGTCAGTAGCTTGGATTAGTGACCCGAATGTCTACAACAAGGCACGCAAGAACAGATGTGCTTAAACAATAAATTAACACAATAACACTGTATTTTTGTGATTTCCACTTTTAAAGTTCATTTTGTTTCTTTGAAATTATTAATTATATATTGACTTTTAACCTGCTTAACTATAAAACTGTATTGTACCTGATCTTTAAAAGTGAGCTCATGACGAAAGCCCCCAGTGTTGTTGTGATCTGCTCCAACAAATCGTGCTTCATCATTGGCCAGGCCAGCATATATTCTAGTAGCTCTCCCACTGTAGTTACTATTTCCTGGCTCCTCTTCATGCATTTTCTTTGTGGCCAACATCAAATGGGTCCCTCCCAGAACTTCATACTCATAATTTTTTATACATGTTTTGTCAAATGATGCCTTGTCTGGTACATCTTTGACAAGCACAGACAATATCTGGTAACTGCCTGAAGCTTTGGCCCTCATTTCCTCCGTCAGTTCTTTAACAAATACACTGTTTATCTCTCGGCTTTGTCTTTCTTTTGGAGGAAGGGTAAGCCTTTCAATTGGTATTATATAGACACCATCTGCAACAGAAAAGTTCCTAAAATGAGACTTTTTTTTTATCAATTTATCATCAACGTATCAGGGCAGCTTCTTAGTCAAGCTGGATGACATTTTACACTCTCAAATATTAAATTATTAACGGAAGAGGGGTTGCACATCGCCAATTGATACATGTATCTTAGTAGTAGAAGTGACTTTGGGAAAAGGAAAACAATTAAAAATATTTTTATTAGATATTTATGTGTTGACAGATGGGGGAGACAGGGCATCCTCCTTTGGACACTGAAAAAGGTTATAAACAAATAAGGAATTGTCTAAAATAAATTGCAAAATCAAAAACAGTATGGCCTGGCATTTCTCCTTTGCCCCTTTTCCTCTCTTAATGTATCTATATGAGAGCTCTAATTATTAATACATACACCCTTTATCCATTACTTACTGTCTATTAGGCACTCATCACATCTTTGGCGTATATCATTATCTGTCTTCTGCTTTTTGGCATGGTGTTTATCAAATATCGGTGTTGAGTGTCTTTTGGCGCTATTGTTCTTTGCCATGTTGTTGGGTGGGGTAGCTGAGGTTGAACAAGTATTGCCATTCAAAGTTTCTTTTATCTGATCCAGTCTTTCTTGGATATCTTTGGCTAAGCAATCTGCACTCCTGCTTTCAATGTTTCTAAATACACCATCACAGTCAAATTGATTAAAAAACTCTGGAGCCAAGGATGCAAACTGATAGGTGTTGTTTTCAGAAGGGTTAAACTCCAGCTGAAATATAAAAAGACATAAATGATGAATTTAAAGAACATTCTTTTAGCTTTTATCCATAATGAATAAAAAATGTTATTTCTACATTTTTAGTTTTTATTTTTAACCAGAGCTGCCAAGTTCACAAGGTTAAAACCTGGAGGTTACCAGGGTCTTTCGTTTGTAGCCCCCCTGAACAGCAACATTTTATGTTGATAACAGTCCAACTATTAAAACAAAAGCAATATTCAACAAAACTTTTAAAATGCAGATTTCATTTTTTAAAAATTTGAACTGGATTAAAGTACACTGGTCAAAATCCAGTGGAGCGAGGAAACTTTAAAACGCAGCATAGAAAACTTGAAGACACTCATTAAGCGGATATTATGTAGAAAAGTGCGCGCCCAAGGCTCTTTTTTGGGATATATCCGATGTACGATTTTTATCTATGATATGAACACACTTTCAAAATTAATTTATAAAGAGAGAACTGTTATTCTTACCGTGAAATATCTTCATTCCAAATTTTACGGTCTTTTTTCTTTTTGGTGGACATAAATGCCTTGTTGGTAAATTCACAATTGTATCCTTAGAGGCCACAACAAAACGGGGATAACTTTCAGCAATTCATCCGCCATATTGTTTTCGTAAGCGTGAGACCAAAAATCGGTGAAGCAGCCAATCACAATGCAGGATTTGCAGAGCCCGGGCCCAGTTGTTCAAAAGCTGGTTCGCGACAAACCACTAAGACACTAACAAAGAACTCTCTGTTCACAACATTCCAACATGGCCGGTAAAGGCTGTTTTTTGGCAAATTTTTCACTTGGCAAATCTAAACAGTACTTTATATCCGCATGACTATAGTATATAAAATATTTAAATTGCTGCTTGAATTTTGGCTTGATCCAAGGTTAAACGGTTGATTAACCAGCCTTAAATAACCCTGAGGCGAGTCCTCAAAATTTTACGGACAAGCATGATTTCACTGCCAGAATATTTAAGATTTCGAGGGCCATAAGGTCATGCCTTTTTTAATCAATCAAACAGCATGTATGTTTCCTTACCTTAAGTTGTGATAAAGAAGAAAGTATCTATGATAATGTGTGGCACTCACCTGAACAACATCTCTCATTTCTTTGCCCTTCTTGTTCTGTGTGACAGTTTTTTTCTGGGCTCCAATAATGTTTTTGAAGTTTTCAATAAATTTTTCACCTTTGAATAAAAACGCTTTTCCTGAATCGATCTTGATGGCCCAAAGCTTGTGCGAAGTACCCTTTCCCATGTTAAAATGTTTAAAACTTTCAGTTCCACGTCTAACGCTAACACCAACTGAGGATTTTGTGTCGTTGTGCCGCGTCAAAAAGCTGTATTTATACTTAATGATGAGGTGAAAGTTACTGTTCATTATCAACCTGTAATCTTTGCCGCTTCATAAAGTATCTGTCTCGGATGGAAATTAAAACAAAAGAGTTTTAATAAACACCTGTGCCAGTAGTAAAAAAAAACAATAGCAGTTTGCTCTGCACTGAATCTCATTGTAAACTAAAACTAATTAATCGAAAATTGTGTACTGCCTTATGAGCTACTTTACTTCCAATTCTGTCGCTGACAACACATATTTCGGCAAACAGATACCGCTTAAATAACTGAAACCAAACGTCATACAATCTATATGAGATTTTAAAGTTAGTGAACTTTCCTTATGTGAAAAATAAGGATAGCCTCACATATATAACCAGAAGATAATTTTGATCCACAAAATTCATATTTCTTGCAGCCACTTGCTTTTCTATTTTAAAAACATAACAATCGCACAAATTACCGATAAACTTTCTGCCTTTGACTTGAAATGCGCGATTTGTGAGCGACCGAGTGAGCATGTCGATGTTAACGCGAACTGAAGACGAAGGAAAAAGTTTCGTGACATGTTCTTTTTAATGACCGGTAAAAATTAAAATTAAAACCGCTACCTTTTTTACATGCGTTTATTTCTTTAAAAGCAAAAAAACCAACATCACTAAATCTCATTTTAATTTTGGGAATGCAAATCAAAACTAATTACTCGAAAATTGTGTAATGCCCAACGGGGCTATTTTACTTCCTATTCTCTCGCTGATAACACATATTTCGGCAATTAAACAGACACCGCTCAAATAACTAAAACCGAACGTCATACAATCCATATGAGATTTTAAAGTTTAATAGTGAGCTTTCCTTATGTGAAAAATCAGGAGAGCCTCACATAACCGGGAGATCATTTTGAACATCAAAATTCTTGCAGCCACTTGCTTAAATTCTATTTCAAAATTTGCAAATAACATACCAATCTGACAAATTACCGATAAACTTTCTGCCCTTTGACTTGAAATGTGCGATTCAATACAAAATTGTCCATGGCAACTAGGTTTTGTGATCGACCGAGTGAGCATGTTAATGTCAACGTAAACTGAAGACAAAGGAAAAAGCTTCGTGACATGCTTTTCTTAGTGACCGGTAAAAAATAAAACAGTTACTTTTTTTACATGCGTTTATTTCTTTAAAAAGCAAAGAAACCAACATCACCAAGTCCACCGTCTCGTGAATTCCGCGCTTTTTGGCATACGCCTGCTATACGTTAAGGTTTTCGCGCCACTGCCGCGACATACAAAGAGTAATTATGTATTAATTTTGTGGACGTCAAGAAGTTCCCTTTTTTGTTTAATTCCGTCTTATTGATTGATAGTTTATGGACAATATTTGCTGCTGCAGAACGCGATATTGAGCATCCATTGATCTTTTGCTGCTTTGCTTTTGTTGGATTGTTTTCATTAATTTACTCGAGTTGATTTTACCGCGTTGAAAAACCGAAGCAACAAGTATAAGTAACAACCGCAAATATTCAAGTCAAAGCTTTCACTCTTTCCCTGTTCCCCATGGGAATCACCTGAACAATGAAACAATAACAGAATATAAACTCTACAGTCTCTTAGAATTTTATATTTCTAACCTGGAGAAGAGCTAGTGCTCGACTCAAACGTTTTTTTAATCAAAATTGTCAAAATTTTACTTTTATAAATATCTAAGCAAAAGTAAGTCTTTGTAAAAGTTATTAGTCCGACTCTTTGAAAACTTGCGGCAATTTCCTGATTGCTCAAAGCCCTGACGCCGCTAGCTACTACTTTTTAGAAACTTTGTTTGCACAGGCTAAAATTCAAAATTAATTTGTGCTTTACGTTATAAAAAGACAATTAAACGGTTCTTCTATTATCATAAGAGTGTTTGCACAGATTGTAATTTGTATAGGTAAACAAAAGCTTTCTCGTCCTATTATTTATCTATTCTTCTTCAAATGTACCTCCCACCCTATGCATTATTTAGTTAATAAAATAAGACGATTTATACTTAGTTATGCGTTAGTCATATTTTATACTTATTTTCTCAGTTTCCCTTTATAACAAACCAATCGTAATCCATTGGCCTTCCTAGACTAGATATAACTATTCGCAGGCCAATGGAATAATACATATAAGAGAATTAAAAATTTGAAAGATTAATTGATTGAAAAAAAATAATTGTTTGGCCGAATTGAAAGCTCTCACGTTACAAATGCTATTAACTTTTTTTTGGCCAAACGACGCGTGATTTTTCCCATATCGAATGAGGAACCATTTGATTACCTATACAAATTGCAAACTGTGCAAACAATCTTTGGATAATAGAAGCGGCAAATGGAACTCTATGTGTTGATCGTGCGTGATGACCTCTGATCACTTTGTCGCTTCCGTGATTTTGTTGGACAAATGTGACGCCCATTAATTCTTGGCCCAGGTTTGCGTCATCTAATTGGAACAGCAGAAACCATGTTTTGAAATTTGTTGGTTTTGCCATCGGTGAAATGAAAGATGTCAGAAGAAATTAGCGAAACTTGTATCCCTCTAACAAGCACACCAGTTAAAAATAATTCCTCTTTGACGTTTTTTGAAGATGAACTCAGCTTTTCAACACCCAAAAAAAGAAGATGGCCTGAATCACACTTCTCAGATACTGACATTGAATCACCGGAAAAGCGAAGGGCTATTCCAAGTCCAGTCTTCGTTGACCTCTTGGACGAAAGTATTTCAACTGATCAATCAAGAAGTGAATGCTCGCCTGTGAAACCCATTCAATACGTTAATCTTCTGGACGAGAGCACATCAACAGAGTCTAATACTCCAAACAAGCATGCAGTCTGCTTGCTTGATGATAGCACATCTTCTACTTTAAATTCATTCTCGAGAAGTGAATCATATTTGCCGCACACCATTAATCTTTTTGACGAAAGCAATAGTAGCAAGGATTGCTCTTGTGACAGCGACTTCACCATCTCAACTGTCAAAGAATCAAAGTTAACGGGCAGCAGAACCATGTTGAGCCGTTCAGCAGAGCCAGAATTTGCTTCGGGTAAGAATCTTGTTTTTTCGTGGATTATTTCTTTTTCTGAACGTCGATTTCTGTTTTTAATCGGGTCTGTTGTTGTGTAAATAGAGTGACCGGCTGTTATGGCAGTATAGTATGCTTACAGTAAGGCATCTTTATTTTAACGAAGAAAAATTTAGGGCTTCTGTTATTCTGCGAAAAGTTTTGGTAAATTATGCGATTTGTGTTTAGCCAATTTGACGTTGTTTTAGTAGATCTCAGCAGAGCACAACCCATTCTTTGCTGTCCAAAAAGCTATGAAAACATTAAAAAAAACCGATAAAACTTAAGAAAAATTATCCGTCGCCTCAATTCAGTTATTGAATTGGATATGCCCAGTTTAATATGCCCAGAATAATTTTCGTAGACACGAATTACAGCTCAACGATAAATCGTTTGCAGCCACACAAACAATATATTTGAAATCGTGAACTTACTGTTTCAGTTTTAAAACACGCCTGAAATCATATTAGCAAATGATATTACCTGCCGGGAATTTCCGGATATTTTGGTTTTACAAAATGCGGTGAACAACTTTGTTTGCAGGTTTGCGCTAAAACTAGCACCAGGCCCCAGGCGCATTTAAAAGAAAACTAGCACCAGGCCCCTCACGTTATCAATGATGGATCGCCATTTTTCGTTTGACAAACGAGTAATAATTGTAAAAAGTAAAACAATTTTAAATTGTCATGTTTAAATTTTTGCACCATTGCAGAAGACCTAGAAATAGCAAAAGATGGAAACTCACTTATGTCACGTCTCAGACTAGTATTTTTCTGTAAAATTAATGACATGTTGTTAAATTTAATTTATAATTTATATCTCTACAGGGCAAGTACACCTCTCAAATGGCTCCCCAGTACAAGATGATTCAGGGAAACAAAGTGATTACAGCTCTATAGGTAAACGTCAAAGATATTTTTTAACCGTATCATACCCTGAGTAGGTTACATTCTATGGTTTTAACTCGAAACACCCCTTCAGCTTTCATAAATACTTTATTTAACGTCAACTGCAAAGGAAGTGGCTGCCCATTCTTAGCCAGCATAGGCTAATGTTTAATCGATCGATGGCTCAGATTTTGGCGTGAAAGTAGATTTGAGAGGTAAGAAAACGAGAGTACCTGGAAAAACAACAACTTCGGAGTCAGATTGAGATTGACAAATCTCAGCCCAAGTGCGGATCGCAGGGTTTGATTTCGGGTGATGACCGCTGTGCCTTTTACGTTAAGTAAATAGCTTACACCAGTGATTCAAATGTGTCACAATGTTCAAGAAAAATTTCTTCAATAAACCTTATGACTTTATGTCATTTTGTTTTCTAAGCGATGGATGGACTGGATAACGAGGAATCATGTGAAAAATATTGCCGCAGTGATGTGACTGACAACAAAGACCTTGGAACTTTAAAACCACAAGGTAATAAATGTTTTTGAGGTAGCTTCACTCAAATTCAAACTGTGCTCATGTGTGAACTGAAAAGTCACAGATTCACTCTGGCAAATTTTATGTCATAACCTTTTTAAGTTTTACGTGAGCCAATATTTTCGCACTCTATTTGATTGCAGATCATGGCCAAAAACTTCTTCTGTCATGCATTGAAGGAAAAAACATTTTCTTGGATATTTGCCAGGAAGAGGAGAAGCATTTAGAGATTTCCTGTTGGCTTAGGCATACTGTCAGAGTTAATATATGTTTATTTTTGAGCAAGAGGGTGGATTTCGTGATAACAGATCAAAATACAAGGAAGAAAGACTTTTTCTCTAAAATGTTGTTTTCAAAAGCTCCTGGAAATCGCAGTTTAAAGATCCTGGAAATGGCAAGTAACCAGCCCAACAGTGGATCTTCATCGGTTGTAAGAACTGCTAAAAAATGGAATATTGAAATAATTCCTTGCTCAGACATTTTTGCATTGATGAAAACATACCCTGTGCAACAGGCTAGGGTTGCTTCATCTTCTCTGCTTACTCAGAAGAAAAAAATTGTAGTACACTCATTGAAATCAGCATTTGTTAAAGTAGAAGACAAGTCCAAAAACTATAGACCACAATTTGCAGAGTGGAACTCGCTTCCTTATTTGGATTTTAACACTGATTGTCTCACTTCCCCATTTGACACATGGTACAGAGAAAACTGTACTAAAAAGTAAAAATGGTGATATTAGAGCTGATAGTGATAAACAGTAATAAGCAGGGCTTTTGAAATATGCAATAGTGGGATTTTTTAGCCTCAACCGAAAATTGCAACAAATAGCAAAGAAAACTAGTTAGGGGTCTGGAACTTGTTTTCAAATGTGTACATGTATGGGCCCTGCTAATAGTTTTCAGAAGTACATACATGCAGTCTGCAAAAACTGAGTTGAGTCAAGGAAATTATTTTCTGTTTATAAATTGATAAATTTTATTGACTACATTTTGGCATTTCCTTTTTGGTCTAATAGCTTTGTGACAAAAATCAGGTTGTGTTTATCTGAGATATAAATTTCCCGCATACTCAAACTATTTTTTTGCCACATAGTTTTCTAAAAATGTTTGCAGAATATCAGAAGCCCTAAATGAGTGGTTATAAAATACAATGTACGAAAGGAATCCTGTATATTAAATAAATATATTTTTTACCAGACTTATCAATTCGGCGAGATGAAGAATTATTGTGGATCTTAACTGTTAAATGCTGCAAAAACAGATGCTTGAGAAAATTATCTATTGATGACCTCCACTATGCAGAGGTTAATCTAAAGGAGAAACAACAAACTGAGAAAAGAAACTATTTGTTGGACTTTATACACCAGCATACTACAATGAATAATGATATGGAGTATGTGACAGAGTTCTTGGTTAGAGGAAAGGCTGTCTGCAAAGAAGCATGGCTTCTGGCTAATAACCTGAGTAAAAGCAGCTTCAAGAGGCTTAATAAACAGTATAGAGAAGGAGTTGTGGTGGTAGAACATGGTAACAAGGGAAAAAGAGCAGTCATGCCAAAAACAGCTGATTGTATTGCTTGGCTACAGTACTTCATTGAGTCTATTGGTGATAAGCAGCCTGACCAAAAAACCATTCACTTGCCTTCCTGTTTCTCTGTCCACGACATATACAAGAAATTACTGGAAGAAAATACAAGCTACAATCAGCCCACAGTGTCATTGTCCCACTTTTATCGCCTGTGGGACAAACATTTTAGTCATGTACACATTCCAAAGGTTAGTAGATATGGAATTTTACCATTTATAAACCACCATTCAGCCACAATGCATTGCAGCTGTGGTGTCTTTAGTTTCATATGATAATATAATTATGTTATAAACTTTAGATTTGTAGTTATTTACATGTTCTCCATGGACAGCTACAACTTTTGCCATTTTTTGGCTCTGTTTTGTAATCTGAGTGAATTACAACGAGAATTCAAAATTGTATAACCTGAAATTCAGAGACTTATAAAGAGGTTTACATTGTGAGTTGCATTGTGGTTTATATGGCTATACTTTTAACATAACTGAACCAGAAGGTTGACTGATCTTCAGTTTCACAGATAAAGTAAATTTCATGAGTCGCACAGGATGTGATAACTACTTATGGTTTGGAAATTGATTATTATTATTAAAGAGTATGACATGGTCATAACAAACTTACCAAGAAATAAGTTTGTTATGACCATGTCATACTCTTTAATAATAATCAATTTCCAAACCATAAGTAGTTATCGCAGTCCGGTGGGACTCATGAAATTTATTCATCTTAATCCTAAACTTTAGAACTCAAAGTTACAAGCCAAAGGCTGTTTTTCTTTTTAAAGAAAAATATTTTTTAAATTCTGAGTACACACGCATTTAAATGTTTCATCAGTTAGCAGAAAGTGTATATAATGCAGTTTGTAATATGTGCACAATGAAAGTGCCTTGTCACTTTTCTTTTTAGGAGAATCGTTTTACTAAGTGCACTGATTGCACTCGGTACAAGCAAGAGAAGGAGAAAACTATGGACAAGGCCCAGCGTGCAAAGATTGACCGTTATCTGAATGCTCATCTAGAGCTAGTTTGGTAAGTTAATGAGACACCAACAAGTACAAATATGTGGCTGTGACCAAAATGTTGTCAGAAAAAGACTATATAATTTAGCAGAACTAAAAGTGGGATACCTTGATTTTAAACTAACTCGCTAACTGTTACCTTCTTTGACTCTTGCATATGACTTTCATGCCCTAGGTGGATTTAGAGGGATTTGAAGGGGCTGATAATGCAATAGTTTTTCCAACACATATATTTTCTTTGGGTAAAAATAGTTTCAGTGTTGACTAGTTCTTTTCACTTCCAAACAACTTCCCCATCCCTTACTGAATTTCTTACTGAACTTCTCATTACTTCAGTATTTTTCTTAAAGTCTATAGGTCTCTAAAAAGTTTTACAAGTCAAAAGAGTTGTCAATTCAGCATCTTGCTATCCTTGTATTATAGTATGTATACTGTATATTATTGATTTTTCAGGGGTTTATTATTTTTCCAGGCAAGAAAGAAGAGTGTATTACCTTCACCGTTATAAGGCCAGAAAGTTCCCATCGAAGTACTTGACCAGCATAGATGATGGCATGGACCAGCATACCACCAACATCCCTAATGTTAGAAGGACAAACAAAGCTATAGCAGGGCTAAGGAATATTGGAACTCATCTTGTTGGGTCCATAATCCACAGTGGGCAAGCACCAAATGGTAAAGAGATTTATGGCTCTTTTGACTATTACCAATGGCCCCATGACTCAAACCTCACCATGACTGTGGTTCTTGATGTGCTTGTAAAATGGTGTCAACAGTATAAGCTACCTCCAGTGCTTTACCTTCAGTTTGATAACTGCACCAGAGAGAACAAGAATCGTTTTATGTTTAACCTGCTAGCTATCATGGTTGAGCGGAAAATATTCCAAAAGGTAATGTTGAATTATTATTATTATTATTAAAAGCAAAAAGAAAAGTGGATTTCTTGCAACTTTATCAATAACACAAAGGATCAAACATTCATTTTGGACCAAATTTTTTAAAATCACTCTAAGTAACCTCAATTTTGTTAGTTAACATAAATCCTGGTTTTAATCATATTTGGGTGGGAACCATAATTTCTTTTTGCCAACAAGAGAGTAGAATCATGAAGATCATAAAGTTTAAAACTGCAGCAATCATGAAGTATAACTTATAATCAAAATGTTTTGATTACAGATCAGGGTGAATTTCCTTCCAGTCGGATATACACATGAGGATATTGATGGTTTTTTTGGTGTGTTCTCCAAACATTTGGATAAGCTTGATGTCTATACCATGGAAGGTATGGGATATACATGCCCTTTTACCATCTAGACAACAACACAAAATATCACAATAATTTGAAATTCCTGACAATGTTTGTGTGCCAGGAGAGAGAGATTTTTAAGAGCTTTTGTTGTATATTATTTTCAAAGCCATAGGGGAACAACAGCAATTCCAAGATGCAATCTCTGTTATTATCAGTGCTAGAACATATTTGTGTGCATCCGTCTCCAAAAAAAAATACATACCATATGCATAAATACTACTGGTAATAAGGTATAAATCAGGAAGATTCATTGACTTTTAGGGGCAAAGCAAGACAAAATAGCAGTTCTAAGTTCTGTATTCAAAATACACTAAATTAACATGTAGATTTTTAAGTAATTATTTAGGCCACTGAAGCCTCAAATATTTTTTTAGAATCACTGACAGTGTATTTTTTAAGATCTGCAGAATGCCTTGGAATCTTGTTCAAGTCATCCAGTTCCTCAATCATTTTCACTTGGAAAGGTATATGGTATAAAGTCCTGGTTAAACGATCATCCAGATGTGTTCGAGTTGCATGAACACACATTTCCCATTATAGAAGATCTTACATGGTCGTTTATAAATTTTTCATCATATTGACAATATACACATTCTATGATTTTGCAGAGTATTCCTGATGGAAAACCAGACCTTGTGCAACCATCATTGGCTAAGCTGGAGGTAGATAAATTAAAAACAGACATCCCCAAATACAAAGAGCATGTTCCTCATGCTGCCTACACAGCCTTAAATGGGTGGCTGGGAAACATTGATGACCTTTTGGTTGTTCCTGAAACATATGAATGGCCATTAGATGTTTTATCAGCAGCCGAAAAGATCCAGCCATCAACTTTAACTGATAACATCACCGAAGACCTGCAGCAGCTGAGAGACAAGGAAACCCAAGAAACCAGAACAGTACATAAATATTTATGCCTACCATGCATTCAATGATTAAATCTAATTGCTTTTAATTTTATATATTAAAATAAGTGACTACTTAAAGGTCATGATATTATTTTGCAGATTTATACTGGGAGATGGAGAAGACTTGAAGAGCGTGAGACACCAGTTGAGCTTGTTGACGATTACTTGAAAGACCTAGAGGTTGGCTGCTTTGTTGCCATGTTCTTCGAAAATAGTGATGAGATTCCCTGCATTGGTAAAGTACTGGAGTTGGAAGAAGAACATTTTACTGTTCATTACTATAAAGGGACATATGGCGGCAAATGGACACCTAGGCATGTGCCAAGGAAAAAACACGTACCATGGAATGAGAGACTCCCAAAATCATGTATCGTTTGTTGTAATTTTACAATGGAGAATGACAGATTGGACATTGCATTTAGAAAATTTGTTAAAGAAAGATATGACTATCTTCTGAGCCTGGAAAAGGTTCATTAGTGTTCTGATTGTTTTCAGCAATAGGCATACATGTACCCTTGAAGATTGTCAAAATATGTTGTCTACAGGATGAAAAATATAACAATAATATGTTGCCGAATTCAAATTTGTTTACAAATAGATATTATTATTTTGGAAAGTTGACACTGCTGGAATAAGAAATTGACGAAATGTTTGTGATGCATATTCCCTTCCCCACTGGGGAAAGTGTTATTAAATAGCTCTTATAAATAATGATATATAACAAATTGAATCTTTATTAAAAATAAATTCCGAGTTTGCAATTTTTCATTGCATGTATTTGGATCAATGTTTCAGTATGGACCCTGAGTAAAATGTTTCGAGCCTCTTCAGGTTAAAATAATTTTAGCATTAATTAGAAATTGTTACTGTGTAAGGAAGTGCACAAGATTGTCCATTTGATACAAATAGTCCTTCACTGAATTGTGTGTATTTGTGACTATTAACACAAATCAATAGCCTCTGATTGAGGCCCAGTTGCTGTAATTTCGACAAAGGGCCTCAGTTTGTTGTCAGTTTGTAGTTAGTTGGTCATGGTTTGAAAATGGTCAGTTGATAAATGATGAAATCCTGCTGTACATTCATATGCTGGATTTATATCACACGCTCTATCTAAAATAAATCCCCTGTACATATTATAATTTGAAAGGCAGTAGAAAGATAAAAAAACATATATTTGTTTCTTTAACTATATAGTTTTTGTTGTTGTATTTTCTGTTTATTTACATAGGCTGTTGGTAGCTCAAATGATGCAGAATTTCTGTAGCTTTGAGCTGGCTCAGATGGTGCAGAATTTCTCTAGGTTTTGGGCTAACTTAGATGGTGCAGAATTTCTGTGGCTTTTTGCTAGCTCAGGTGATGCAGAGTTTCTGCAGCTTTTTAAATAGCTCAGAGGGTGCAGAATTTCTGCGGCTTTTAGCTAGCTCAGAGGATGAAGAATTTCTGTGGCTTTTGGCTAGCTCAGAGGGTGCAGAATTTCTGCGGCTTTTGGCTATCTCAGAGGGTGCAGAATTTCTGCGGCTTTTGGCTAGCTCAGAGGGTGCAGAATTTCTGTGGCTTTTGACTAGCTCAGAGGGTGCAGAATTTCTGCGGCTTTTGGCTAGCTCAGAGAGTGCAGAATTTCTGTGGCTTTTGACTAGCTCAGAGGGTGCAGAATTTCTGCGGCTTTTTGGCTAGCTCAGAGGGTGCAGAATTTCTGCTGCTTTTGGCTAGCTCAGAGGGTGCAGAATTTCTGCAGCTGGGCCTTTTTATGTCATCTTCAGTAATATCTCAAAATGACCTGCAAATGAATGAAATTGGGTGTTGATCGATATTTTGCCGTTACATTTCGTGAGTCTACGTTAAGCGTAATCTGCTCTCCATCAAATTCAGTCCAAAACATTTGTCGTAAATTTTAACTCAGTCAATCTATGAGTATTTAAGCTGAAATAAGACAAATGAGAAAAGGTCAAAATATTTGAGAAAGCGTTTAAGGGGATTGGTATGTCTGTTAGGATCGACAACACAGAAAAACTTCACGAAGATTTAAGAAATGATTACATCATTCAACAGGAATTATCATCCCTAGCAGGATTGTTATCCATGAAATTTGGAAGATTAATGGCTTGTGCTAGTGCTATGTTTCATGTCGCAAATCATATTGTCATTGAGTCGAAGACTGACGAGATCGAAGATTCACCAGAACGTTGAGACTACCTCAATTGAATAGTAGACTTTAGATTGCAATAACAAGAAGCATGGAGCAAAAAGACGAAGTAGTTTCTAAGACTGATCCAGTAACTGAAGAGATAATTAAAGAAGAATTTGTAAAAGAAGCTGAAAAAGTTACTACAGATGAACCACAAACAAAAATACCCAAGCATCCAGGTAGAGTAGCTGCTGGTAAAGCATTACAAGAAAGGAACCGAAAAGCTAGAGAGGCAAAAAAACTATTAGCTCTTGAGCTTAGTCAACAGACAGAAAATAGTCCATCCTCTAGATCTGAAGAATCTGTGAATGTTTCGACTGGCGTTTTGATTTTATCTTTTATTGCTGGATCTTTGATTTCGCTTGCGGGGTTATACTATAAAAGAAAAGAATATCTGGCAACAACAAAAAAAGAGCCCCCGCGTCCAAAAGAAAAAAACTAAGTTAGTAGAAATGGATTAGCATTTAAATTCAAAGATTGACAATAGAGTATAGGGTGACAGAAGATGTCTGAGAATAATAAATTAGTTAAAACAGTAATAGATGCAACCGCCGTGGCTGGCATTGCTGCTGGAGTAGGTTATCTTGCTAAGAAAGTTTTAAAAGAAAGTTTTACAGGCGATCCATCTGCCAATGTCATGAATTATTTTAAAATGACGGCTGTTATTGCAGCTAGTATTGCCACTAAAGATTATTTAGTGGAGAAAAAGATCATACCTAAATAGAGATGGCAAGTGTTGCTTTACTGGTTGGTGGTGCTATTTTAAATGCAGCTTCCTTTACAGGTGGTAATTATTTAGGTAAATATTTATCGGGTGATAGTGATGCCCCAGAAAAAGCCCTGGCTGACTCTGGATAAAAGGATTTTTCATAAGAAGAAGCTGGAGATTGAATTTGTTCGTTGTTGCATTCCAATTTAGTTTCACCTCCTTGACAACGATTAGCATGTCTGTATAGATCAGAAACTTTAGTGAATCTTGCATTACAACAAGCACAAAGAAATTGGTTTGATAATTTTTTAATGTCTTTGATGTAGAATGCATGATTTTTATAAATCCCAAGGGTCAATTGATCTTCGTAAGCCGCTGGAAGTTTTCTCAAAAACTAATCTCCGTTTTCGTTGGGTTCATATATTCTGATACCAATTTTAAAGTGCTTTTCGATTTTACGAAAAGCATCTATGTTTAACAGTCCTATGTGACATTTTTTAGCCAGTTCTGTTGCCCTTTGAGTACAACAATCTGGTCTAGCTCCATAGAAAATGGCTAAACATCTAAACACACATAAATTGTCATCGTAAGTATCAAGTGCGAATAAATCTTTTTTGTTTCTTAGCCAGTCTGGAATAGACCTTGACCTAATATAGGTTGTCCGTTGTCAAGAATTGCTTTTACTTCTACACTTATAAATCTTACAAATTGCCATTTTGTATTCGGGCGATCTATATCGTGGATAGACAGTTTTGTGTTTTCATGATCTTGAAGCCAAATAGTGGCAGAATCTATCCATTGAAATCTTGGCGATCCTTGTTGGTTTTTATGAAACAAAATCACATGGCCGTTTTCGATATTCGTGAGTCTATAAGTATAAGAATATCTCAAGTAGAAACTAGTTTCTACTTTTTGTTGTAATTTTTGTTTGATTTTTTTGGTCAAAAGATTCTCAAGATTGTAAAAGAAAGTTCATTTCAAAAATCTTCGTCCTGATTCTTCTCCTTCACGTTCTCGATCTAATTCAGAAAATATTCGGGGACCTTGCTCAATGATCTTACTAGCAAGGCTCTTATGCTTTGGTACATCTATTTCAGATAATAATTCATCCATATAATCATCAATGTCCTTCTCTGTTGGTTTGGGTGGAGTCCTGGGGTTTGGGAATGGAGTTTTTGGACTGCTAGTTTTTGCAATTGTTTCTAAAGATGAAATATAAGTTTCAGTATTAATTATTCCTTGTTCTAATAACTCGTTCAAGCTTTTGACGGCTCGATCCATTTTTGAACACTAAATCTATGAGGTTCAATTCTCTAATAGGAAAAATGGTTTTTTTTGTACTTTATAAAATTTAATAAAAAAGAACACTGTGTTATCAAATAAATAATTTTTTCTGAGTGAATTGATAGGCCGTTTTCAATTCTTTGATCATCAGTTTATGGTTTTTAATTGTGTTCTCTTTAATGCATTTCAAACGATAATTTAATTTTAATCCTCCACAAACATTGCAAAGCTGATAATCTACTAACACGGCTTTTCCACAGCTTTTACAAGGTTTGGGAG
>JAODFW020951571.1:0-10788 GCA_027575235.2 Palythoa mutuki
AAACGCACAAAACTTCCACAACCTCGTGGGTGGCCTCGTTTTCATAATAGTTCTACCCAAGGCCTTCTGGGTAAAACTTCATCCAAAACGCGACATGATAGACGAAAAGGTAAACCTAGACTTGGGCCCCCACGGGTAGCCCAAGCAAAAATTTGAGCACAGTTCATGGCATCAGTGAAAACGAAGAATTCTAGTTCGTTCCCATGCAACAAATTACAAATTCAAAGCCCCGACAAAATCCAAATATGGACCTGCGAACCATATATGTAGTCTTGAGCAAGAATTTCATTTTCTCGCGGAGAAAAAAAAAGAAGGTATTTTAAAACTGGATTGCCCACAGGCAACCCAGTAATAATAACTCTGTAAATATGAAGGGGTGTTAGTAAAATGAGGACTGACGGAATACTGAACACGGCCCCGGCGGAACACCAATAATTTTGGTATTTGTCACGAAAAAAACTACTTTCATAAAGCAAATATAATTTTTCTGGTAGCTAAATCATTCAGCAAGGTGATTAAAAAACTGTATTGCAAAATCGTTGTTTGGCCGTAGCTTCGAAACTATCAGGAGTTATAGACCAAATCCTTTGACAATAACCGACTGAAGTTCATGATGTCTAGTTCTCGTAAAATTTTTGCGAGAAAATTATTAAAATTATTTTGTTGCTATCGAACGAGTGGTTGCTAAGAAACGAAAGCCCAAAGTAAACCGAGTTCTAAAAGGAAAAAAACAACAACAAAACTTACTATTAAAGATTTGATTTTCATCCCGTACCTTGTTTCCCTTTCATCGGTCTTTTCTTGGACGGAATTATCTACTAAATTAACATATCTAAAAAGTAAACTCTTTGAAATTTCCTCAAAAGGTTTTCCAAACCAACGAATTTCGCTACTCGATTTCCTAACTTTTTTGCTCCCCTGCAGGACAACCAACGTTTTAAAATTCCAACAGTACGGTGTTCTGCAGGTTTTGGCAACTCGACACCTGGTATATCTCTTTTAGTGAGTTTAATTTCATTGGAAATATTTGTGGTTTCGTGTACGCTTGACGCCATTTTCGAAAATGCGTCCTCCAAAACAGCCCCATGACGCTTTGCGAGACCTCACTTGACCCAGTCTCCCGCGCAGCCTCGGAAGGGCGAATGGGCCATTTCCGAATTACGCTTCACTGCTCACAAACAAAACCTTCAAGTCGAGGCTAAGTGCTCACTTTTCATACATTTGCTGTATTTTTGAGCACTTAGCCTCGACTTGATGTTTTTGTTTGTGAGCAGTGGAGCGTAATTCGGAAATGGCCTATTTACTTGCAACGTTACCTAGCAACTTACTCGAAGTCAAGATCAGTGCCGAATAACGTGAGCGACGACAACTTTACGACCGTTTAAAATTACTCAACCTGTGGAAAGGTTATACGACTGTTCCTATCCATGTGAAATTATAATAGCTTGTTTATACCACGTAAATCCGTGCAGGAACCTTTTTGGTAAGTCGTGACTCTGTTCTTATGTTTCAGCTCAAATGACACCGTCACGGTTTCGGAGCACATTCATCTATATGCTAAGATATTCTTGCTCAGCTTCACTGATCTTGTAATTACTTCTAACTTAGCGTTAAGTGCAAAAGTACTTTTAAACAGAAATTGTATTTAGTACAAGAGGACTTCATTAAAAACATGTGTATCTTTAGTAGCCTTTGTACTAGTTGACTTGCGGCTAGCTTTGAGAAATGCGAGTGGTTAAAGTCTATCTCTCTCGAGCTGATTTCGATACGACCAACAAACTTGACTAAATGAAGAAGACCCAGATTTTGGTCAAAATGAAGTCTAAAGGATATATTAATTAAGACACAATTGTAGGGGATCGTCGGATCTCACACCGCGGATCGAAATTTTACGAATTCCGGTTTTGTCGCAGAGCCGTTCTGGATCCGACGATTTAAAGAAATTTGCGTAAGGACGAATTTCGTAGCGACGTTACGTAAAAAAATCCCTTCCCCCTCTCCCCAGCCCCATTTAATTGACCTTATTATCACAGCACAGCCAACAAACAGGGTCAGGTTACCACAGATATAAATCAAGTGTCAAGTGTTCATGTCATTTTTTTCATTCTGTGAAATTTGCCTTGTCGATGAGCCCTCAGAACTTAAACAGCTCTCTACAGCTGTCAATCAGGCAGATTCGTTACTTATACAAACATTCCAACATATCACAGCCAACAATCACATGATTTCCGAACCAGTTACGGTGGGTATTCCTACATAAAAAGTGCGCTAGTGATCACGTTCATGGTCCATTTCTGAGGTACTGGAAAATGAAATGCCTTGCACCACATATGTATTGTACGGCTGAATTCACAGGCGAACTACCTTCATTGTTTGTTGAGCAGTCTTTACAGTGAATCTTTTTATTTTTTATGCTGTTTTAGTCAATTTTCTACCACAAAAACTTTCTTAGTTATCAAGCCTCAGCCTGAGCTTGTTATTAAATCAGTTGTTCTTAAATTTTGGCAAATTTGAGCGTCGTTGTTCTTATAAAAAAGCGTGTAGTGTAACATACTTATTGTCTAACAAAGTACTAAAAATGCTTACCTCGTGACCTCTTGTTTCGAGTTCCTTTCCAATCTTCTCCAGAACTTTGAAATGACTGCGGCCATTGGGCCAACTGACAACAAGAATTTTACTGCCGACGCTGTGTGAAAGGTTAAACACCATGAATACGAGAATGAATTGCAAAGAGGTCAAAAGCTGCCATAGCTTTGACTTTGCCATAGTGAATCTGATTTGGTGTTCTGGTTGCAAAAATAACTTTTATGAACGACGGTTTCTCTAGCGAATGTGGAATCGTTGTATTCTAAATATGCGGACTGACGTAATGTTTGCGTTCATTTGCATCAATACGGAACTATGACCAATCAATGCAGGGAACTATGTCAGTAAGTGAAGATTTTAATCTTGACAGTTTTCGACGTGTCCAGTGTCATATTGTCAGTGTGACTGTGCAGTGAAAAGTTTGAGCAAAGATATATATTAACTATTAACTAGCAACTATCACGTGAAAATCGAAGTAGACGAGAGTATCAGAGAGTATTATTTAAAAAAAATTACTGTTGTAAAGAAAGTTTGTGAATCGAGGACTTGTGGGGTAATGTTCGACTAGTGCTTTTAAAAATCTACTGGGGTTGGGGAAGTAGATTACATTTGACCAGTGCATTTTAAATACAGTGGGAAAGAGGATAGGTGGCATGGGGTTATGTCTGACTTGTGCAAGACTCCCCAAACTTAAACCGAAGCCGCGGTTCGTTGAAGTGGTGTATAATGGTGTTTTTTGACGGCGATTATTTGACAGCCTTTTTCAAATAAGATCTTTTGTATCTGCGGCGCTTATCTGAATAAACACGGTGCTAGTTGGTATCAATTGTGCGGGTATTGTGTGTTGTTCTACCATAAAAGAATAACGCGCAAGCTTTTGCTCCAAATCTGACGGATAAAAACAAACATAGAACAAAATTACAATATCTGCCACTGTGTGCTCATGATAAATGCCACCCATATAAAATGCCACCTTTAGTTATGACAAATCCCATGTCACGATGAATGCCACATCATGATAAATGCCATCTCATGATAAATGCCACCGCATGATAAATGGCACCGCATGATAAATGCCACATCGTGATAAGTGCCACCTCATGATAAATGCCACCTCACGATAAATGCCATCTCATGATGAATGCTATCTTATGATAAATGCCACATCATGATAAATGCCACCTCACGATAAATGCCATCTTATGATAAATGCCACATCATGATAAATGCCAGCTCATGATAAATGCCCCTTCATGATAAATGCCACCGCATGATAAATGGCACCACATGATAAATGCCACATCATGATAATTGCCACCTCATGATAAATGCCACCTCACGATAAATGCCATCTCACGATGAATGCTATCTGATGATAAATGCCACGTCATGATAAATGCCACCTCACGATAAATGCCATCTCATGATAAATGCCAACTCATAAGAAATGCCAACTCACAATAAATACCAACTCATGATAAATGCCACCCTATGGTAAACGCCATCTTATAATAAATACCAACTCATAATAAATGCCACTTCGTGATAAATGCCACCTCATGGTAAATGTTACCTCATGGTAAATGACACCTCATGGTAAGTGCCACCTCATGGTAAGTGCCACATCATGGTAAGTGCCACATCATTTTAAGTGCCACCTTATGGTAAATGCCACCTCATGGTAAATGCCACCTCATGGTAAGTGCCACCTCTTGGTAAATGCCACCTCATGGTAAATGCCACCTCATGGTAAGTGCCACCTCATGGTAAATGCCACCTCATGTTAAGTGCCACCTCGTGATAAATGCCCCCTCATGGTAAGTGCCACCTCATGGTAAATACCACCTCATGATAAATGCCACCTCAAGATAAATGCCACCTCATGGTAAATGCCACCTCAAGAGAAATGCTACCTCGTGATAAACGTCATCTCGAGGTAAATTCCACCTCAAGAGAAATGCTACCTCGTGATAAACGTCATCTCGTGATAAATGCCCCGCTAAGGACTGCCAAGAAGGTCACATATAAACTAACGGCCGGGTCGCGTTCAACAACATATAAAACATATAGCCATAAAACCTGTAATCAAACCTCAATGGCAAGCAACCCTTATGTTGCGACAGCGGAAATAAAAACCACGTAGGGCATAACATCAAAAGAGCCGATGATCCCGCCTGAAAGCAGGTCATATCTGGCCACAAGGCCATAACACAATTGCTCCTGTCAAAATCATCTTTGTTCACATCATGCAAACATGCGTTTTCCCGCTCGTAGCTGAAGGACCTAATTAGATGCACGCCAGCAACAATTTCGAATGTCTACCCTTGCGCAATCGACGAGAGACATAACTTAATTAGTTCTGAACTTGGGTAACGCCTTACTTTGACCATGACAAATGAAGGGTTGTCTTTGACCTCAACCTATCTGTTACTGAATGTCATCCTTTAAATTTTCCTTTGAACTAAATTAAAGTAGCAAAGACCGATACAATACTACTAATTTCTAAACTTTAATAGCTACACTCTTTTTACATTATTCCGAGTAATTTTAAAAACTTAAAAAGTTTTCGGGACAAATCTCTCCCGCAAGACGAATGTATTTTATAATTAGTGTAACTAGTTTTGATTAAAGTGTGTCAAAAATGTATCACCTTTTAACATTCGACAAAAATTCTCTTTGCAGTCTTTCATCTTTCTTAAAGCGATTTGATAAAAACACGATGCAAAATGTCTAAAACCTAAAAATTATGTTTAAAAATTGATGTTTTTTTTGGCGGATTTGTAATGGTTGTAAAAAGTATTCTTTTGAGGCCTCTGCCATAACTTTGAAATGGCACACAATTAATGAGCACTGGTCCTGTTCATTGTTTCCAATATGGAAGTCACAGTTTCCTAATATGGAAATCCTAAATCTTTGATGCCACATTCTAGTGCGATCTAGTATGAAAAAAAGCCGTTTACCATTTGCATGGAAAATCGGAATTTTTAGTTCTACACTCAAATGGTAGAATTTAATCTCGCAAAGTTTCTTCAGGAAACCCAGCGCGCTTTCCATCTGAGTTGATTTTTTGGAGTTAAGCGACAAAAGAAAGACTTTGGGGAAAATGTATAAAATTAGACAAAGGCCTGCCCAGATAAGCGTGATAGAAATGTAAACACGCATGGCAACATGGAACAAAACACAAGTTGCAGAAAAAATTCTGATAGTGTCGGTTAAAACGACAAAAACATAAAACTTATGTGAGTCACTTTCAAACGCGAACATCTCCCCCGAGTATTAGACTCCAGCTGAATGCCAGACAGGCAGGCATTTTATACCTAATCGATTTCCGGGCATTTTGACTCTAGCTAAATCCCAGACAGGCGGGCATTTGATCCTAGCTGAATCCCAGACAGGTGGACATTTGACAATATAAGAAAAACTCATTTGTAGTTTATTTACTCATCCGTTTGAAAAGTCTCTTAAATTTTGACATAAAAGGAACGATGGTACATTTGATAGTTTTGTTTGGTAGAAACCTGTTTTGTTTTAAAACGTTTTATAATCCACATCGACGTCCGCGTCAATCGTTTTGTTTATTAAAATTTACAAACTATACGTTGTCTATTTTTTCACATATGGTTTGACTGGGGACGGGCATTTGACCATTATGAGGAAGATGGGCAGCGGGGATTCAGTGACCAAAGTTATAGCCTTCTAGGCCGAACATTAGACAAAGTTTTTTCTAAAAAGTCAAATGCCTGGCGGTTTGCCCGGGAAGCATGTTCGCGTTTCGCGTTCACTCACACATTAAATAGATGTCCTTTTCGGGAACATTTTCCCCGAGATGGACCATTCCCGCTGTTTTGCTGCGTCTGCTAACGTATTTTTTACTAATAATGGCATGCGACCCAGTATCAACCAGATTTTCCAGGTAAATTGTAAACGACCTTGAATTAAATCCAACATTCATAATGTTTAAAATCCGACAGACAGGAACCTTAGACGCGATGACGAGAAAATGCAAACAAAATTAAAAAACACGGCAATATACAAATTTTCTGTATCAAGCCTAATAAAAAGAGCTGTGCTCTGAAAAATGTTGCGATATATTGACGATGTTATTGGTAGAGAACTATCTAAAATGTACATCTTCTAAAGATATTATATAAGGGAATTTTAAGACTGGCCTGCATTCAAACACACAAACAGCCAAAGTTATGATTTAATTTTATGGGGTTCGTACAGGTCCTTTGCAAACAATAGACCAGTTTCGCACTGTCAGTTACCGCTGACTACAATGACAACAGATTCAATTTGTACAGCCTTAGCCTCGTTTTGGTTTTAAATATTCAAAAATAAAAGTGAGAGAGAGCGAGAAGTCACATCTCCAACAATAAACACAGTTGTAAATGGTGTAAAACTACATTGGCATTTAGGAATATTTAACTTCATGTTGAGGCTAAGGCTGTACAAATAAATCCGTCGTCATAGTAAGTCAGCGGCAACTTAGAATT
Source organism: Palythoa mutuki (assembly GCA_027575235.2). Classification (NCBI taxonomy): domain Eukaryota; kingdom Metazoa; phylum Cnidaria; class Anthozoa; order Zoantharia; family Sphenopidae; genus Palythoa; species Palythoa mutuki. Next base: position 7,083 of record JAODFW020951571.1, read on the forward strand.
CGAAACTGGTCTATTTTCCAGAGTTTTTCCAAACGTTAATCTAGACCTCTGCCCCAATTTTCCTGACTCAAAATTATCTCAGTAATCGTTTCAGACAAAAGGTTTAGAAATTAAGAACTTTCCATTGTGTCGTGTCTTCTAATTTAAAAAAATATGTACTTGATAGTTCATCATAGTTTATACCGCTGTACTTGATAGTTGATTCACTTGTTGAAAATTTGAACGATCGTATCAGTCTCAGAAAAATTATTTTAGAAGGAATCAAAGGGGGTTTTCAATCGCCGAAAGTTAAGCCAAGAAAATCTTGACTTTTTCCAGGCAGTTGTTGTATTTTTCAGACTTTCCAGACTCTGTACGAACCTCGATTGTAAAATTCATGCCGACGAAATCAGCAAACGACGCCGGGCAAACAAATTTTCTTGACTGGATATTAGGCAGGGAATATTCTCCCTCTAAGATTTAAGTACCTCCTAGCAAGGTATTAGAGAGCATTATATATAAAGTACAATACTATCAAATGAGCACATTTTCTGGCTCCCTTTCAAAAACTGCAATCAACAATCTTTGTGCTCAACGATCACTCGTGTGCCTTTAGACATCTGATGTAGGCACTTCTCCTCCCCTTGAAGATGCGCCGTCCTTTGGGCTCATCACCATGCCCTGGTACGGTCCACGTAGCCTCAGATACTAAAATAAATGAAAAGCAACGCATTATTTTAAAGATTTATTACCCTTCGAGCATTGATCTATCGTATCCTTACAAAAAAACGAGAAGAAAAAGAGACTTCTGAGAACAGCTGCTCAAATCTGTACAGAGCATGCGCAACCATTTCCATGGCGCCGTGCCGGACGCGATTTTGAAAAGTCAGCGGATGATTTAGTTGCATGGCAACGAGCATCGCAGTCTCGCCAAAAGATGGCAGTTGCGAGACCGTAAAGCCAGCTTCTAACTAGACTGATACGTCCAGGTTTTTGAAAGGCGACGGCATCAAATGATCGAGCGGTTGTTAGCGAAAGTCTCTTTTTGCTCTCGTTCTTCGTGGGATATGCGAAATCTATGCTCGCAGGGGAAGCATTTATACATTACTAAGTAAAACCTTAAATGCTCTGGTAAAACCTATGACAAAAATTCAAAGCTATGAGTAAAATTTAATTAACTTTAAGTTTTTGTTTTTATTTATTAACTCTCATAATGAGGTCATGCAATTTACATTTGACAGCTCTTTTTTATCATTAAGATTGCCACAGACAAGCGTATTCCATCGAAAAGAAACTCGATATATAAACACATCACTATACATGCACACGGGCATTAACACACATGCAAAATATGCATATAAATCTTTCTCAACAAAAATCGCATAATTTTAAGCCTTGTAACGATCAAGGTAAAACAAGAATAGAATGAGAAAACCACGAAAACTGTGCTTTAGTCATGGAGTGAAATGAACCACGGAAATGCGACAGTAGCAATTTTGCACAAAATGAAACTAAATTCAAATATGAAAAATCATAACTACAAACAATACAAGAGCTTTAAATCTGTGGCCATACGATAAAAGTAAAAATTTTAGCATACTGAAATACTTTAATTGTCATTATGATACATAGTCAAGTAAACTGTTCCGATGAAGGGAAAAGACCTCAATTTCTTGTAAACAGACACTATAAGGACTGGAATCAAACTTCGTTGTAACTTGCGCATGGTTATCATTTGTGCAAAAACAGACAACAGAAAGTTTACAAAAATCTAATAAACCATGGCCATTGGATGTACAATAGAAGTATAGCAGTTCTCCTCTCACTGTTTTTTAATAATTACCTCAAATGGCAACAGTACACGGCTTGAAGTTTTTGGACCTGTTACTATCGTTATTATTACTGTTTCTCATTTTTAGTATTAATTTCAATAACCCTCAAGAAATTGCACACATATAGTGAAACCAACGTTTTGAGTCAGTAAAAAAATTACAGACTCAGGTGGGATTCTAAGCCACGACTTTGGGGTTACTAAACCGCCCGGCGCTCTACCAGCTGAGCTACTGACCCAGCTGGGAGCGGTGTGTGGGTTACTAGACCGACTGGCGCTCTACCAGCTGAGCTACTGACCCAGCTGGAAGGGGTGTGTGGGTTACTAGACCGCCCGGCGCTCTACCAGCTGAGCTACTGACCCAGCTGGGAGCGGTGTGTGGGTTACTAGACCGCCCGGCGCTCTACCAGCTGAGCTACTGACCCAGCTGGGAGGGGTGTGTGGGTTACTAGACCGCCTGGCGCTCTACCAGCTGAGCTACTGACCCAGCTGGGAGGGGTGTGTGGGTTTCAAATCTTACCTGCGTGAACATAGAATTTCTCTATGATAAACACACAATTATCAGTGTTAATAGACACTGTGAGGCTATTAGTTTGATATGATTGATAATTTCAATCATCCTCAAAGTGAAATCAACACTTGTTTTTGAGTCGGTGACTATTATTATCATCATTTTTATAATTATCATTATTATTTTATATCATTATTATTATTTAATATGCAGTATTTATATATAGAATAAAAACGTATCTAATAGTATCATTCTCATTATAATTATTATTGTTTATGTAATTAGTTACTCTCAACTGACAAATAATGATCCTAAAGGCCGAGTCAACTTGCAACGACGATTTTCCGCGCAACATCATATCATGGAAAATTGTTCCCCGTGTAACAGGTCACCAGGGACGATTTTCTGCGCAACACTGGGCTCGCGCAACATGTTGGGAGTTTTTGATCTGGTTTCAAAATCTCGCAACACAATACGCAACATTGTTGCGCGGAAAATCGTCGTTGCAAGTTGACTAGTGTAACACGGCCTTAAAATTGTTTTTTTACTTGAGCTGCTTCGACTATTAGGTAACAAAACAAGGTTTATATAAAGGCAGTAAGAATTATCGTTTTCGTTCTATCAAAAAACATGTCAACCAACTATTTCAGTCCAGGGACGGCGGAGATGGGGCGGTCAGGGCTGCGCAACCTTTTTTGCCAAATATATTTGACGAAAACTTTTAAAATACAACTTTATTAAAACTGCAATGGAAACAAAGTCCTGAACGAGACGGCCGCTCGAGTATTCCACAGGACAGCCGCTCCACTTTTCCAAGGGAAAGCCGCTCCACTCCGCCGGCCCTACAGTCATATTAAAGTGGTCGGATTCCAGCCATCATACATCGATTCTAAGCGTTCTGAAAGGTTTAAAAGTCTCAACAGATGAAAAGCACCCACCACGTCAACACAAAATGGTCAACTTCAGCATTGGTTATGGAATGTGATCAGGAGTGGGAAAAAACCTTAATGAGGCCAAATAAAAAAAATATTTGTGGTTCAAGCTACGTTTACTTGCTTGAAAACTATTTTTTAGTTTGTTTTCTGATGTTTACCAAAGAAAACCAACCATGCAAAGAGCCACTTTGTGTGTCATTCAAACTCTGAACAACATAAAACATACCGTATGCAAGGCAACACAGCCAGTTTTGCCATCTCGCACTCTGACATCAGTATCAGGGTTCCTGCAGCTAACAACTCACCAAATTTAAGACCTTTTTAAGTTTTTTTATGACCTAAATTTGTTAAATTTAAGACCTAATATTCCTTCGAGCTTTTGTTATCGAATGATCTCGATGCAAGTCACGTGATCCGAAATGAGGACATCCGCAGACCAATAATATATGA
>JAODFW020951664.1:0-10788 GCA_027575235.2 Palythoa mutuki
TTGATTAAGTGATCAAATACATGTTTTAACATTTTGAAATACTAAAGATTTTGATTGCTCGTTACATTGTAGACACAAATAAAGACACTCGACTCTGAAGATTCAGACTGGTGACTGGGTTGCTGCCGTCTATGAGAAGAAATGGTACATTGGGAAGGTGTTGGTGGTCGACAAAGATGAGAATTTATCCTTCGCCGATTTATCCTTCATGGAAAAGATCTGCACCCGTCCTATCGACTTCAAGTGGCCTTCCAACCCGGATGAATTATGGGTTAAATTTAATAACATTCTATGTGTAATTAAAGAGCCATCTGCTCGTGCAGGGTCAAATCGTCTTTTCCATTTCAATAACCAAACTATGCAAATGATTACAGATCTTTTTGAAAGCTTTTAACTTTCGTTACCATTTTCTGACAATACAAATGAAAACATCTTGATTTTGAGGTAAGAATTATATTTTGATTGTCTTTGTCAAACGTTATTTATGCAACCTATTTCTGTTTTATCATGAATAAGAAACAAAGTGACATTCACACGAACAACAATTGCTGAGAACAAAGGATGATTACATTAAATGAGCTTTTACAGAAATTTTGTGACAGCTGTCAATCATCTTTCTCCCCTTCCCCTCCTCCCTCAAAAGCTGTAATGTAAATTACGTTACCATATTAAACCTGAATAAGACTGATAATGGCCAGTTGAAATATTGTACAGCGTCTCCACGTCTCTTTTTCACGTTGTTAAGATCATTTTAGACAAAAATTTAATTTTTATTATTTTCCACTGATCACGATCTTCTGATCCATTCACGGTTCTGCATCGGTGCTAAACCTACTAATTTGAAGTTTGAATACTATGTTTTTAGATTTGAATATTGAATTTTTTGAGTTTGAATATTGAAGTTTTTGAGTTTGAATATTGAATATATATTGAGTATTACATGTTTGAATATTGAATATCAATTTGAAAATATTCCACTTCTACCCCCGATGCAGTGAAACCATCTACCACTTATTTTTCTTTTGTTTATGTCAAGCTTTGCAGAGGCAAACAAACAATTCGAGTTTTTGAACGTGTTAGGCCATTTCCATTTATTCTCATGTTTACAGTCATCCGAACACCCCAAAATTCTTTAAATTTGCAAAAAAAAGTTTCGACTGTCGACTTGACTTTCACTGTGTCTCGTCATAAACCTTCTTCTTGAAGATCCTAACTTCTTCCAGGACTGGTTGTTGTAAGATTCTCTTCGATAATTCGGTAACAAACTTTTTTTATGGTAGGTTGTTAGCCCTAGACCAACCTCTCGTAAGAGGAATATGGAATGCTCTTAGTCTGTCCCCTACCTTTCGATCTGTTCAGCATGGGTGACCCTGCCAGGAGTACAAGACTCCAGCTGACATAGCTCTATAGAGGTCACTGGGATACGCAAACAACCCCACCACGGTAAGGTGGCAATTCCAGCGATGTTGTATTTTTTTTCTACATAAAAGCCCTATTTTCTTGCTATTTATCCCTAAAAATCCCTGTTTTTCAGAGAAAAAGCCCCTAATTTTCTTCCTAAATTTTTTTACAAGCTGGTCAGAATGGCTAAATTTTATCAAACGTTTATCCTGTTTTCCCATTTTTCTGGGTCAGTGCGTTTACCCATGCAGGCCTCTAACATCGGTTTAAACAGGCTCTAAACTGAGGCTAGAAAGTCTTGTGAAATGTTATGTAATTCAATGTCAAAAAGCAAAGCTTTGACAGTCAAGAAGGTTTTCCATTGGGTATTAAATTATTTGCTAGATTTATCATTAATTAAGCAGCTTAACACATCGCTGGAAGGTTTAATGTCAACGTTTCTTGGAAAAAGTTCAAACGCTGAGCGGCCAGAAAAACAATGAGAAAACTCTAAAAGCAAAGATTCCATTCAATATTCTCTTGTTTTGATACAACATTGATAAAAAAAAGCTTCCACCAAAGAAACAGAGCGGCAATCACACACAAAAAGTTGGATAGGTATAATTTTTTTCCCTTCCCCCTAGATTGTTGTTTTCAATGTCCAAAAAATTAGCAAAACAACGTAATATGAAACGGGAATGCGGAAAAAAGTTTTTTTAACGAGAATGTCCGAAGAGTTTTGGCCGAGATTGTAGGGTTTTCAGAAAAACAAATTAACTAGAGCACGAGGTAATTTTGAAAACTGCACTGTGCCCATGTTTTCGGCAGGTTTCAATCGAGAAGTTTTCATTATTTGTGAATATGATATTGTTTTGTTGGAAAATTCACAGCTGTTCGCGCGGCCGGCAAGCAAACCGCAACATGAGGATTTTGACAAATGAGTGCATTTTTGTTTTTCCTTTTTGCTGGAGTAAATAGCTGTATTGTTATCCATAATTATGTGGTTCATTGTTTTCATATGTTGTTTTCAACTACCTGATCCAGTTTTGTTTGTTTAGAAAAAAAAACAAAATACGAAAGAATTATCAATATTTAGTGTTTTTTCTTACCTAACCAGACCTCAGTAAACTGTGATTGCATTTTATTGACTGAAGTCGCAATCAAGAAATCGCATTTAGTTTTTTTTAAGAATGTCCATTGTAACGCAAATCAACTCGTCTGCGTTAAGTTTAACGGCACGTGTGTTTCTATTAACTCGAGCAAAACAAAAGGACAGGAAATTGTAGTCAAATGCAGGGTTTCATTTGTTCGTTGGCCAAACTGACTTGCTTGAAAAGGCTTCATTTTCAAAACACGACGACTGTAGTACTTTTGGGAAGGCAAAGGAGAAAGAAAAGGCTTCAAAGTTTCAAAAATTAAAAATCGAGTGAAATTTTTGATGGTTCTTCCCGATATATTTATTTACATAATTTATACTCTCGAATTCAGGAAGTAATTAGATTTTGTTTCTGAATGCAATTGATCACAGTTATCATGCAGAAACGGCTCTGCCCACATGTACCGAAGGTATTAATCATAATCAGAAAGAAATTAAACATGGAAACTTCAAAGGTTAGATTCATTTTCTCCATCGATGCTAACAAGATACATCTCTTTCCGTGTTCTATCCGGTACTAATTGCCTATTACAAGTACTTGAAGAATGCCTGCTCAGCTAATTGCATACATTATTTTGTGGTATCAGTGACCAATTGAGATTTTTGTTTATATCGTGGCTATTCATGTTTCTAGCTTAGTAATTTCAGTTGGATCCCAGTTTTCATTCACATATTTTATCAGTTTACTTTAACTTTTCTAAAAGGATGATATTTCGGGGCGATTTTTCTTCAGTTTGCTATCAAAAACAACAGTTGATTTTCATTGAACTGTTTATTACTACACTGTGTTATTTTTGATATATCATATAGTCTTGGCATTTACATATTTATGTACATATACCTCAAGTTTCAATCTACATATGTCAACGATAAACTGTTACAGTGGTGGCAGATATTTATGGCCTGGTGGTGTTAAGCATGGACTTGAAGCTATCCAAACCTAAGTTGAACAGTTGTGGTTTTATTTCATGCTTTAACTTTAAGTTTGTAAAGATGATATAAGGTGATTGTTGTACATGGAATAACAGTGAGTTGCTTTGTTTCGGTTTTAATATTTGCCTAAGTTTTCATTCGTCAATAAACATAAAGCTGTACTGGTATCTCTTTGACTTTGATCGATGTTTAAGCAAGTGACGAAAGTTCTTGCGAATTCTGATACTTAATATTTACAAACCGCATCTTGTCATCTATAGTAACATCTCATTTACACAAGCTACACGACAATGATTAAATGTAGTTTAAAAATTGGTTCTTGATCGTTAGTTATTTGTTCATCAAAATCCAGTTCAACTTGAATATCGGGTGGTTGTGTTGAGTAATTTTCGAACAAAAAATGTTTCCCGCTCGCTTTTACGCTTCGCCGTTTAACATCAATGAATGCAAAGAAAAGTAAGTTTTGAACGTGCTGAAAACCCGGCGCAGAGTCTCGCCTGATATCTGATAAGAACCTTTTAAGAGCCTCAGCAGTGCACACGTGTTTTCTACACCTGGCTCACAATACGCCTTCCAGTCGACCACGCGTAACAAGTTTCGAACAAACAAAACTTTTCTAATAGCAATTAATTACCACTAAATTATTCACATTTAGCAGGCAAAGCTTTGAGAATCGACAGCAAATAAAACTGTAATCAGCTCCGACCACCTGCTCCAAAGGACGCGAGGATGAGATCTCATTGGCTAGTAGCAGTCACGTGTTTTAACAATAGTAGGTTTTACTCGCTCGCTATTTTGACTTTTGGGTTTTGAATGTTCGCTGTGTGTCAAGCTCATAGAATAATCGTACAAACGATTATGACACGGCGACAAATGAGGATTTTTGGAGCTGGCATTCTATGCTTCTACAAAACCTCTCTAATGAGGTTTTGAGAAATATTATGTGGAAATTTCTACACATTTGGTGGTTCTTACAGATCTGCATTAGCGGAAAAGCAGGTAATTTTGTTTGCTGGGGAATTTCTTGTTTTCATTGTACCGTTTTAGGTCATTTTTAGTTACATCTCAATGCGCGTATTGACTTGTAACACCTTGTCTCACTACTCCAGCTGGTTTTTACTATCAGAGATTGAAGTCGCGTGAAGGAAACGATTGCCCTCCAAGACTTAACCCCAAGGTTTCCTCAAGATTCTGCAGCAAAAAACGCACTTGTCAAAATGATAAGAATTGTAGAAAGCCTGGTGAAAGGTGTATATGCAATGAAGACTGCGGTAGAATGTGTGCCGATCCGAGTAAGTACAGTACAATACCTGCTCTCGTTTTTTCTTTCTCTGTCACTGGTTTTGTAGTAAATTGTAGTAGGGATCATTTATGTATGAGTTAACCACAGGAACGCCTTTATTTCTCGTCAAAGCTAACTATCAGAGCTGAGGCTCATTTCGCGGATGGTGTGTGTTATCGAGTTTTATAGTGATGTCAATTCGAATACTCGCCCGACCTCACAAACCGCATACGACTTACCTTTTTAAAACAAGATATAAATTCCAGACCGCTCACACGCTATCGTCGCCGAATCTGGCAGCCTATTGAAACAATCTGTGACTCTTTTTGACAGAACGAAAATTTGAATGAAGCACTAAGATATATACGCTCTGGCAACTACGTTCTGGTCGATGTCGGGCCAAGGTCAGTGAAAGATACAAAACAGCTTTCGTATCGGGCTACAGTTGAAACTATAACCTTTTTACCCGTATCAAAGAAGACATGTAATTAAGATTTTTTGTCACAGTCAATAAATCACGGGAGGGGGGCTGGTTCCTTTCCGGTTTTTTGCGGCATCGGACAACAGCTCAGGGTACATCTAAACAAAACGTCAACTTCAGTTGAATTTTTTATGCAGCGTGATACAATTATCCAACAGTCGATCAGAACATCTGTCTTTTTTGCAAATTTAATTTTTTAACAAGAAAAAAATAATCGAAATTATCATCAACTCTCATGCCATTATAGTCAGAATGTATCAAGCAAAGCGACAGCTTTTGTGATGTTTTTTTTAAGCGTTACTTTTCTTCAGTTGAATACACATTAAAATTTTAAGACGTTGAAAAATTTCTTTTTCACAAATAAACACAATCTGCAGGGGCTTCAGCATTAAAAATTAACTTGTATTCTCATATACTTAGAAGAATTGTTATTGCTTTATAACATCTTGTTACAAAACTGTTAAGTTTCTCATCCCCTGATCTATATGTTCGTTTAATATAGGTTGACGTTAAGGGGTACAAGATTATTTATTTACACAGACTTCGTTATATTCGGAGCGGGTATGAATACAATTTTTGTGAGTAAAGCAACGCTTTGTTGTTTGTGATCTTATGATCTCGATTCCCGCTGGTGTATATATAGTTTCCTGCTTCTTCTATTGTGGGTTCAGATGATATATGTTTCCGAATAGTAACGTCGGTGTCGCAGACAGACTATTAAATATTCTGAACGTACATTGAATTCATTGAAGTGTTCCACTGTTTAAGACACGTGTAAGGCACGCTTAATTCTTTTCATCTCTTTCTTAAGTTTGCTGAACCTTTACTAAGGTCGCGTGCGACTTCATCTTTCTCTCCGATAAGAGAATCTGTTTAAACATCATTCAAACTGCAAGAAGGCTTCTCTTGTTAAACATCTCAAATATTTTATTTCCTCGAAATTTGTAAATAATGTTCCACGAACAAAAGTCACTGCGCCACAATAACTTGAAACCCCAGGCTAGTATTTGATAACTGTTTAATTTGTACTTGCATGTCAAATTCGGGTAGTTCATTGTTTAAGGTTTTCTTAAACTTTAATCATCAAGATATCAGTTCAACCCAAGCTGACGAAATTAATCATTAAATGAATTCAAACTAGACTAGAATTGTTTTGATTTTCTCTCAATTTACCAAATTTGGGGCAGATACGCGATAATTATTTTTAGATTTTGCGTTGCCTTTGTTTAAACCATTTTTGACGAACTGAATAAACAATGAGCGTTCTACTCTTTCTAAAATTTCTAGGGCTGTCAGCAATCGTAACAAAGTAAACCTTGTATGTAAATATCCACGTTGAAACTGCTCCAGTGATGAAGTAGAATCTAAAATTCATGCAAATTGGGAGCAAACGCAAAGCAAACGATGCAAATTGTAACAGATAGTTTTTCGCATACGATCAAACTACTTAATTCAAAGCCGGCAAAATGAAGTTTTGTATATTGGTCAAATTCTGCTGCCATTGTTTATAGTAAATACAACGCTATATAGTTTTTTCCCGCATTATTAATATTACTAGTTATCTCAGTTGTTTTTATTCCGTATGACTTCAACTGTAAAACAGTATTTTCTCTGTTGTTTTTGATATGTGGCTTGAAGTTCTGGTTATAGCTTTTACATGCACAGCACGGCTGTTTCAATGCTAATTAAATTTTTCAACCTTTTTTTAAATGAGAAAGTTGAAAAGCTTCATTAAAATGAAGTTCACATTATTTCAATTGTGAAGCATTACCAAGTAACATGCGTTGTCATAAAACAATCTCAATTTCTTTTCCTTCCTCCAAATGGATGTAAAAAAATATAAAAACAACGAGATGAAGCGTTACGGGATTTCGGAAACACAAAATTAATAAAAAAACACGTGTTTTCATAGTATGCCATAATTTATAATTCAAATAACAATATTCTTTATCAGAACCTCGGTTTTCGAAGGTTGGATATTTACATTTTGTGCTATTTCGGCACCATATGTCCACAAACTTAGTTTGATTTACTAGTGTCAGTTGAAGGTTTCCAGTGAAGTCGTTTCTTTTCGATATAACGTGTTTGAAAACGGTTCTTTCAAGATTATTGGCTAGTGGTGTATAATGTATTTGAATCATGTAACTTTGCGATCAACATTAATGAAAAAATGTCAGTTTAAACAAACGTATTAAACTGATGTCTTTACAGTTTTCTTACCTTACACAGCGCTCAAATTCTCTTCTACAGAGAAATATATCATCATCACCACTGTTCATCAACATCACTCACCTTTATAATCATTATTCCTCGTCATCTTTCACAGTCATCACTCAACATCATCACTCAACATCATCACTCATCATCATCATCATCATCATCATTTCTCATCATCACCATCACTCATCATTATCATCACAATCACCCATTATCATCCTAATCACTCATCATCATCACTCACTATTTTAATCATCACTCATAATCATCATTCATCATCGTAATCATAATCATTTCTCATCATCACCATCACTAATCATTATCATCATAGTTACTCATCATCATAATCACTCATCACATCATCACCACGTAAGTGGAATATACATTATCATTTTCACTTATCATCATCTACACTAGCCATTACTACCATCATCACTCACCATCATCTTCACTTATTATCGTCATCATCATCATTAATTATCACTCAACATCTTTAATTATCATTATCATTCATCATGATTTTTATCACCACTTATTATCTTCATTTATCGTCATTATCATCATCAGCGCCATCACTCATCATCTTCACTTATCATTATCAGCACCATTTATCATTATCCTTATCATCACTCATCATCATCATCTTCACTTATTATCGTCATCATCATTATCACTCAACATCTTTACTTATCAGTATCATTCATCATGATTTTTATCACCACTTATCATTTTCATTTAACGTCATTATCATCATCATAACCATCACTCATCATCTTCACTTATCATTATCAGCACCATTCATCATTATCTTTATCATTACTCATCATTATCTTCATTTTTTATTGTCATTTTCATCATCATCATCATCATCTCAATTCGCCATCACTACCATCATCACTCATCATCATTTTCACTTATTATCATCATTCATCACCATCACTCACCATCATCTTCACTTATTATTGTGATCATCATCATTAATTATCACTCAAAATCTTTAATTATCATTATCATTCATCATGATTTTTATCACCACTTTTCGTCTTCATTTATCGTCATTATCATCATCATCACATTCACTCATCATTTTCATTTATTATCGTCATTTTCATTATCATCACTCATTTCCAGTTATCAGTTTCATCATCAACATCACTCATCATCATCTTCAGTCTTTACTTATTATTATTATTGTTATCATCATCGTCAATATCAATATCATATTCATCATCATCTTCACTTGCCATCACTGTCATCATAGCTCATCGTCTTCACTTTTTATCATCATCAACAACATCATTATCATTCGTTGTTATCTATATCATCACTTCTAAATACGATGTCTTCAGTGTTCACTTTAAAATATTTTCTTTTTGTTTTTCCCCCGATGTGACCACTAACGAAAACTGGCTTATTTAATAATGGGATAAAGCAATATAGATCCCATCTTTTTTACACGACGAAGAGAAAAATTTGCGTTTCTCCACCTGATAAATCAAGGATACAAATGAAAAAAACTCTTCAAACTTATAAGGAGTTTTTAAAGGTTAGCAAAATCATTGAGCGAGGCTAAGTGATCTGTTGGAGCCCGAGCTTATCTTCAGTTTCTGTAGTCTTAAGCGACTATAGAAGACGTTGACTCCGACTGGATGGCACACTAGTTCAGCACAGGTAATAAGCTCTCAGCAGAAGCTCGTCGGCTCCTTTCGGCCCCGTAGGGTCATGGGTTGGAGGTGGGACCCGGTTGGCTGCAGCATTGGTGGTGACGTTTTAGTCACCGGAAAGTCGAGATCATTTGTATCCACTGTGTCCGGTGGTGGATTGCGCCATCAAGGAGGGCACTGCGCCAGGCTTCATGGTCATCAGCAATTCTCTCCCAGTTGTCAACGGGGATGTTGAAACTCTTCAAATTTTTCTTTGCCGAAGCTACTACCCCTTTTACCGACCTTGTCAGCTGAGTCAACTTTGGCGAAAAAGAAAGTCACACAAATGTTCAACACTCAGTAGAACTGGGGAACTGGGGTTTAAATCCGGGACCTTGTAGATAAAAGGCATAGATCTTACCACTGCGCTAACCACGCCGACTTGAATAGTTTATTAGCAGAAACTTCAGTGAGAGCACGGCAGAACTTTTCAATTGGAAGAGTTAACATTAATCCCGAAATACTTCATTACTTGAGTGACTTCAGGCCGTTTTTGAAATCGAAGACCAAAATAGCTTTGTTGAATAAGGGAAGGATGAACGCTACGAGTAAATTGGGTTCCTAAATGTGTATCACTTGTGCAAAAGCAATTTAAGTGGCACGTCCACTTTATGGTTTTAAATCTGCGGTTTTGTTCGCGGTAAGCGAGACTATCATGACGTAGACAAGGTAAGCTGTTTAAGCTTGCGAAGATTTAACTAAGTTTGTTTTAAAGAAATCTTTGCATGTTGCAACAATAGTAGGATTTAAAATATTGTGAAATGGTTTTAAACGATAAAATTATAAAATAATCTTTGGGGTATTTAATCGTACACAATTTTAAGCAATTGTGAAAAAGAGTCCTGAAAACCAATTTTCTGGACTGGATTTTGAAGAGATTCGGGTCCGTGACTTGACATGCGAAACCAGTGCAGTTTAAACCAAAGAAGGTCTGTGAAGCCATATTTGTTACGAACAGATCAATGTATTGCCCGTTCATCTGTGATTTTGAAGATGAAAGCAGATAATTTTGTGGAGTGATTTTATTGAGATGTCGAAATTATGAAATGATCTTTTAGGTTATGTAATACTATATTTACTATAGGGAACCCTTAATTTAATATTAGGTACAAATTGAAAAAGAAGGACGAAACAGCTATCTACGGTTGCTGAATCCTGGCTTGTTCTGAGTTCTTATTCATATCGATTCACTGACAAGTTTCTCTTTTCTACAACGTACTGAATTTTTCAATTTGTACTTTTTTTTATTTTTATTATTATTATTTTTTATTTTTAAAGATACTAGTTTAATCAGAAATCATTCATTTCATCATTTTATTTATTCAATTTGATAAAACAAATTTACAACCTCATACAACCCGCATATAGCTAAGCTAATCGAGGCGGGTTGTATAATTTACAATAAAATTTAAAATAATGCATGAGTAATAGAAAACATGGCAAATAAATAAATAGAAATAGTTATACACATATATTCACAAGTACCTAGAATTCATATGAGAAGAGCAAGAACCTATAATAAGTCACAGAACATAAGGAATTAATAATAATAGCTACAGGAGTTTAATTAATGATAATTAGTAATTTTTAACATTAACGTAGAGACATCAACATAATCATCCTCATTACTAAGTAC
>JAODFW020951757.1:0-10787 GCA_027575235.2 Palythoa mutuki
GTAGCGGTTGTCACAACTAATTTAATAGGCCGTTTTTTGCTAATTTTCGACATTTCCCGAAACGTTAGTTCAACTTTTAACGCTTTTATCTCCGACAATGCTGTATTAAAATGTACATAGTATACACCATTAAATACTGTATTAAAATGCACATGGTATATATCACAATGTAAGAGATTACTGCATAAATAACGCTTGTTATAAAATATTAGTTATCTTTTACGTTTTAAACTATACAAAATCAAAGAGGAGTACATTTTTTTGAGCCACCCGGTACAGAATTCTTGAGCCAAACTTGTAGTGAAAAGCACAACATCCCAAGAAAATATCGTAACAAGGCTAATGTAACAACAAAATATATATTAAAAAATTTGGTTTGTAAGCAGGTGAAGAAATGGATAAAATAGTCAGTTTCGGGTGAAACAGCAACCTTCTTCAGGGGAAGCAAATAAAATGTTAAATAAAACACAGTTACATACAAGCGTGTATGTAAATTTAATTGTTCTTATCTATAAAAGTTAAATTTAATTTCGATCTTTAGCATAGTCTTGTTAAACAACCGTGCTTTAAGTAAAACACTTTTTTCATACTTCTCTGAAATAGTAATCAAATTTGATTTGTAACTAGGTCTAGTTAAAAATATCTAAAAAACACGTCTAAAATTTCTTCACCTGGTTACAAACCAAATTCTATTACCATTTTAAAGAAGTATGAAAAAAGCGTTTTACTTAAAGTACGGTTGTTCAACAAGTTTATGCTAAAGATTAAAACTAAATTTAACTTTTGTAGATCTATTTAAACTATTTTATACAGAATTCATATTCTTGGGCATAAGTATGTTATGGGCCCGAGTCAGACTTATTTTAGGCCGAACCTTAGGCGAGTGTTAAAATCAACAATGAGAAGGTCCCAAATATTTATGCCCAAGAACATAAACTTTATTACTCGTATTACCACTTTAAAGGGCATTGGGAAAACAAAAGCTGAAACACACGACAACAAACTTAGTAGTCTGAACAACTACGCAACTTCTGTAGTGTTAAGCAGATGAGAGTCATAGACTCACCCTGGTCAGGACACTAATCCATCGCAGGTTAGCCCCCAGCAGAAGCTGTTACTCATTTTACCGACCTCGGGAGGATGGAAAGCTGAGTCAACTTTGGCGGAAAAGAAGATCACACAAATGTTCAAGACTCGGCTGAGCCGATGTTTGAACGCGGGACCTTGTGGTTAGAAGGCAGAGATCTTACCACTGCGCCAACCACGCCGCCATAGCTATCCTACCGTTATAAAAAAAAACATATCGGATAGGCAGTGCGTTCACACTGGTGCCAAAGCGTACCCAGAACGGAACGCTTTCAAAAGTGATACGCTACGTATCGGATATGTTTTAGTGCCATTGAAATTGTAGTGTGAATATTGTGAACAGCAAATCATATCAATCTGGAAATGAACTGCGAATATAACTGACCGACCATTTTGGTGCAGTGTGAAGGAGTTGTTCCAATTTTGCTCCGCTCTGTGTTACACTAGCTGTATGGAACAGAGCAACTGGAGCAACTGTCATATTGACACGAAAACCTATCCAATATGGTGTGAACGAGGCCTAAATCAACCGTTGACAAAGGGTGGACCGCCTGCGCGTTAGACAATGTACTTGAAAGCCAGGCTCCCGTAGGGTAGAAAAATATGTCAGATATTCTTCAAAAACGATTGAAAATTGGGAATTGTAGGGCGCCATGATCAATCTCACAGACACTAACTATAACTGAAAGATAGCGAGTACGGTCGAGACAGTCACATTACAGCACTTGTGAAAGAGTGACAAAATTTATACTATTATAGATGAGAACTTCAGACTTCTCCAAGAAAAATTAACGCATCTACAAATAATTTTTCTGTTCTTTAACCCTATCTGACACAGACTATTTTTGGTGCTCCAGGAGGGGTGGGGTGGCCATTGGGTTCCCCCTTCCTCATTCCCTTATGTTTGTCCCTAGGCAAATGAAACTTGGCACAATTATTAACGGTGGTAAACTCTATTTTAAAACAGAAATTCAACGCAAGAAAATTCTTAAAATCCATAAAGTACTATAAAACTATAAAATACTACATATAGTAGAAAATTTAAAAAAGTATAAAAATTGTAACACGACGTCTCGCCGTTAACTAACGCCATTATCAAGTAAAAAGAATATACGAGAATTGATATATGAAAGATAATGATAGATTGTTCAATTAAAATTTCCCGACGGCCGAGAGACCCAAGGAAAAATCTCAGTTAATTAGTGAAAAGTTTCGCGCGAATAGAATGTGACTGCCAATTTAAACTCGGTTTGAGATCTATTATATACAACATTTCATAAACCAGGCAGTTCATTTTGTTCTTGCATTATTTCAATACCTTGAAAAGGTGATTAATGAAAAAAGATTGTCCCTATTATGCTCTGATGTTAAATGTCTCCCAGTTGCAGAACTTCTGTGTTAAGCGACACGTTGGTGTAAATGATGGGCAGTGCACCCGACCTAACTTGAATCACACAAGTCATTGTTCTGGCCCTGCCTCCGACATATGGAGGGAAATGAGATATGGAGAGATGAATGGAAGGCTTCAAATATCACCCTGCACTCCTTCATTAGTACCCCTCCCCAACACCATCTGGCTATATCCTCCCAAGAAAGGCATGGATCAGGCTTAATCCCCTACGAACAGGCTGGGGAAGGACACAGTCCTTTCTAAAGACGACAGGAGCAAGCTCTTTAGACACCTGCCAATGTGGGGCCAATCAGACGACTCAGCACATCATAAATGACTGTCCGATCTTTGCCCCCCTCCCCCCTCATCTCACATGGCTCTAGAGGCTTGACGCTTCTCGATGGAAAAACTATTAATTGGCTGCTGAACGCTGATATCCTAGTATAACAGACTAATGGAAATTATACGAACGAACACAAATCACACTGAAAAAGATACACAACACGCTGATTGCTTATTATTGTTTTTTTTTTCTCTTCAGTTGAAAGATTCCGTATAAAGATCAGATATCAGTCAGCCAACAAAATCCGACGGACGAGATTCAAATTCTTTAAATTGTAAAATCAATGTTAATGTTAAAGCTGTATTTACCAGTAAAAGGTTGGGCTAAATCCTTTTGTCATATTGACGTCACTTTCTCCATTTAGACATCAGTTTTTTAGTGTTAAAGAAACGATCGAGTAAGAACTAGGCAGGTCAACGGCAATTGAATGTAGAAAGGTGCTAATTGCGATATTGTTAAACCATTAATCTCATGGCTAAACTTTAAGAATCGACCATATCTTCCTAAGTAAGCTAATTTATTGCTTTTCAGTTAACTCATTCGTTCCCTTCTTGTTGAAACATTTTTGTTTTTAAATCTAAGAAAAATTCCATGTGGGGAACATCGAAAATCAAACGGTTTTCTTGGCTTTTTTTGTTTTGGAGTCTATGATTGGATAAATTATTATAGCACAAAAGAAATATTGCTTTAAAATATAGTTTCATTGCATTTTAATTTAAAACTATGCTGTTCACTGGTTAATGTATTCTCAGTATGAAAATCTAAACATTCTAGTGTGGGAAAAGCGAAATGGCGCAGAACAATGGGAGGTACACTTGTTCTTACTCGGACCATTACTTAAAAGTAGTTCCTTTTGTGTCTTTAGGACGTTGAAAGTGAAATAGAAATTAAATGTTTTTGTTACTTTTACTTTCTCTCACCAGCTTCAATATTTTCACGAAAAAAGAAAAAGAGAAAGAAAAAGAAAAAGAGAAAGAAAAAGAGAAAGAAAAAGAGAAGGTTGAAGATTCAAAGTAGAGTGCCACAAAATACCTCAGGATTCGCGACTGCTGATGGTTGATTTGACGTCCGCTGGCCCACTTTGATCTCAGGCGATGAAATTTGATTGTCTTCCTGGAACTGAAGAGCTTCAAATATTTCACCAATTTGTTACTTCTGCGCGAAGCAAGAAAAGCTGGACAGCAAACAGTCAACAGGAAAATGTTGTATTGTGCAGATTCATGTTTGAGTAAGGCCATTCCCACTTATTTTTTGTTTACAGTCGGCTGACCGACCCAAAATTTTTGAAATTTGTAAAAAAAAACAAGATAGAAATAGTGTTCCCATTAACGCGCCGCCACGCGTATTTGACGCAAGAAAATCTGAAAATGACGCACCTCTTTCGTCCTTCTTGCGTCCCTGGGATGCACGAAAAAATCATTTGGCACGTGGTCAAGGGAGGTGGAGAGCCTGGGGACCCCCCAGTTTTGAAAACGACCCTCCACTTTGGGACACTGGGGTTCCCAGGGACCCTTGATTTTCAGAAATAGTGGGAACACTGGAAATAGTTATTAATGTATGGAAGTAACATGCTTGTACAAGTTGATTTTATTTTATGGCGCAATCATAATTTTTGTACAGGGTTTTTAAAATACAATTTATAACTAAACAATGCTGTACATAATTCATTTCAATTTGTATTTCACGAGTGGGGCAACTGAACCCATGCGGTCCGGACACTGATACATGCGAACCAATTGTTTTGTGTTTCAACTCGCCATGTACGCTACAAAGCAATAAATTTACGATAAAGAAAAACACTTTATTATATAAAGAAGAGTGTCTTATAAGGTTTTCTACTACTGAGAAATGTCGTATCACTTTTCAGCTTCAGTGACCTTGATTTTTCGAAAATTTTCAAAACACGCAAAATTACTTAAAAAACAATTTTCCGAAAATTTCCGAAGATTTTCCGAACACTTCCGAAGATTTCAGAACATTTTCCGAGGTTTTTGAAAAACCTATAAATGCATAAGAAACGGATTTTTAAACATTTCTGAAGCTTTCCGTAGATTTCCGAAAACTGTCGGATAGTTCCGATGACTTCCGAGGCTTTTTCAAATACGTAGGCATGGGAAAGCTTTCTCGTGGTAAATGTTTATATAATAAACAGAATAATACATAGTCGCTTGGAGATAAGGAAATTATTTTCTTGTGTTCAAATTGAACATCTCACTCGTTCGCTGCGCTCACTCGTTAGATACCAATTTGAACACTCGAAAATAAATTCCATATCTCCGCGCGCCTATGTATTATTCTCTATTTAACTACTTGCGGGTAAAGAGTATATATGTATTACGTTTAAATAAGTTGATGAAGTCAGTAGATTGTGTTGTGAGAATATCCAGGTTAGGGAAACCCCGAGAAGAACTGTTGTTGTGATAGAGACTAACATTTCGACAACCTTTGCGAAAGTCATTATCATCGTCAACTAACCAATCAGTAATCGCGAACCAGACTATATACTAGTATTCAACTGGTACACATTTCCTGACTTGACTCTGACGATGATTTCTACACAGGTTGTGGAAAACGTCAGTCATTATCACTGACAATAGTCTTTTTGAGGACAACCATATAATCGGGGCGATTTCACAACACGATTTACTGTTACTCCTCGGTGCAAACCGTTTACTTTTTCAATGCACGTAGCCAATAAAAAATAATGCCAATATAAAGGTCAACTATATGGCTAGGGACGGGAAAGCCTTATGCTCCAGGGGTAGGTAGGTAGGTGGAGGAGGGGGGAAAGGTGAAGAGAATGGGTAAGTGAGTGACACAGTACGTTGTGTTACAGAAATAATTTAATGGAAAACATAGATTTTTGCAAATCCATCACTTTGAATACTGTGTCCAAAATGACTGTATGAGTGTACCAGTAACAGTTTCAAGCGTGTTATATCAGGGTCTCGTGATAAGATCATCTTAGGGGCGTTCCTGTTGCAACGCAGTTATAAAACGCATTGATAAAATTGTGTAAACTTGCTTAACATTCCTTTTTAAATTCCTTCAGCTTCATGCAAGGGTTAAATGCCTCTAGGGCTTAATGCCCCGTCCTTTATATAATGATGATAAAGAAAATACATGATAAACGTGCTTTTGTAAATTTTGCAGCTGGTGAGAAACTGACCACACCGTCCGAAAAACCAACCTGCAAAATTGCACCTTACGGCTGTTGCCAAGACAACAAAACATTTGCTAAAGGTCCAAATATGGAAGGTTGTCCGGCTGTTACATCATCACAAATTACCCAGGCCACTCCTCCTGTCACTCAACCCAAGACATCTCCAAAACTTAAGTGCCAGTTGGAGCAAGAAAAGTTATCTGCAAAAGGAGCTATGGACATGTTTATTCCCGAGTGTCTGCCAGATGGTAGATATAGGCAGATTCAATGTTACACCTATGCAGGGATTGGTAAGACCGACTGTTGGTGTGTGGATCAGCAAAGTGGAGATGAGATTATGGGGACACGGGTATCAGGAAAAAGACCTGTGTGCCCTAATGGTAAGGTTTTATCACTACGTTAATGCATCAACTTGATTTTACAGCAAGAAATTCTGCGCTCAGACGGATGGACTGGAGTCTGGGTTTCCGTTAGTTTTGTTAAAGTATAACGGCAACTATAATGATGTTGGTGTTGATAGTAATGAAAACGATGATGATGATGATGATGATGATGATGGCGATGATGAATCTTAAACTTCAATATGGCTTCAAACGCAGCTACATGACGATATTTTATGTACTAGTACTAATCGTAGATTAGGCACATATGACGTAGTAATGTAAGACGCGAAAAGGGAACGATTCTGCAATTAATTAAAACATATTGGCAGAAACTGAGAGATGAAACGTTTTGGCTAACGATCTGAAAATAGAGCGAGAAAATTCAACGAGAACGCACAGCGAGAAAATTTATAGTGGGGGTTATACCCGGTAAAACATTCGCGATTTTTCGGGGAAGGCTGTTTGGGAGATCGAGACACTTGCAAGTCCCAGTAAAGTATGTATATATAAAATCGCCATTTAGGTGTCCTTATGAGAATGTATGGAATATCAAAAACCTTTAGCCTTTGTAAGCCACACGACACCCAAGTTAGAAGTTGCGTTCGTCTTCGTCGAACGCAATTAGGTCTGATTACTCATTTCTCTGGGACCACTTTAGATTTAGAAAAATATTGTTGATGAGAATAAGAGTTTGTTTACCATTTTAATTGACGTGAAAAGCTTGGAAACATTGCGTGTATTTGCCCTCAGAATAAATAAAGTACGCTGCTAGACACACGAACATGAATGAGTGCCATTCTGGACTTTAGAGTAAACATGGATCTTGTAAATGTTTGCCCACAAAGATCTTTTAAACAAACACTGACCCAATAAAAATAAAAGAGGATACAATAATTAGTCCAGTTTTATTCTTGCTTTTTGATTACTGGCTTAAATGCAGCATTTTAAAACTTCAATTTTTTTTTCCTTTTGGTGCATTCAAAGGAATAGTTTTTTTTAAAACTATTTACTGTAAGTTTTGTAGTCTTTTAATTGCTCAACGAACAGTATTCCGAACAGTCACATCCCAAGCTTGGGCTGCCTGTGATTTAAAAACTGGACCCAGGTCTCAAGCATTTTTTACGAACCTGTTTACTGAGCGAAAACTGAGTCGAACTTTGCACGTGTTGTTGTGAAACAGAACAATATGGTGGAGACAATGTTTAGATTGGAAAGTTATAACATGTTTTCAAAGGTTGTCTGAGTTCAGTTGTATGCTATAGCTTCAGCATTATGGGTAAAACTAAACCACGGAAGAGATCCGTCATGAGGAATAGAGCGATTGGTGTTCCAAGACAGGAAGAAACATCAATGAAATCTCACAGCGACGAAAAGAATTCTTTAAAGTTACATGTTGCTCCACTGTTGGAAAAGGTACGTGTCAATTATGATGGAATTTGAAAACGTAAATTGGTTGTTGTAGGAGATTTTATTATCTTCAATAATCATTTCAGTTGAATAGCCCGATTCACGAAGATAGAGAGTGTGCATGTGCTAGTCTTGCGAATCTGGTGTTTGATTCCAAAGCCATACCAGTTCTTGTCAAGCAAGGTCTTGTCCGTCGATTGGGGCCTTTGTTATTAGATGATGTAAAATCCATACAAGAAGCTGCTGCAGGCTCGCTAAGGTAACAAATGTTTTTGTTATTTTCGCACATCCTTAACTTAAAACTTTATTATCACGATAAACAAATGGTTTTTGTTTTTCTGAGCCAAGGATTATCGACTTCACAGTTTTTTTGTGTTGACAGACGTCAGGTGAGGTACTGGGAGAAATATTTTTAAATACGAAGGATTTTTTTTAAACTGAGGGTTTTTCACTCTGTTCTGCTGGGCACTTTTCAAATTAAGTAAATAAATAGACACTAAACGATAATGTATTTGTTAACTTTATTTACACAAATTGTAGATACAAAAAACAGAGACATGTAAACAATTAAATCTAATTAATTAAAAGTAATTTTCTGCTAATATATCTTATATTTGTATTTTGCGAGAATGGCAGACTTAAATAGTGATACCAAACACTTATTAATAACAAGTACCGTGTAGTGCAATGTCACATGGTAGAGACAAGTCAAACACTATGTGTTTATATTAGGCCAATGAAAATTGATATCACGTTTCTTGTCAGCTACTTTCAGAAAATTTGTGAGGGAATTTTTCATTTTTCATTATTCATCAATTTCCAATATTGGACAAGTATGGTCGTTTTGTAGGAATAAAGCTGCTTTTTTAATTTATAGTATTATTGATATCGAAGAAAACAGGTAAGAGTGAGTACTTATCCTTGGTTCCTGTTGTCACAAAGACCTCGATTTGCTTGGATGAACAACAAAGTGAAGTGAAGCACAAAGGACAATGGTGGACATGTCGTGCATGCGATGAAATCGAAGTTGAACCTTGTAAGCCTCGTTAAGCGTTCTGATATGCCAGCAACGATTTTTTGATCAAAAAAAAGCAGGAAAAATATTTTCTAACCAAAAATTTGCAATCAACTTGTTGATCAACCATTAATATCTCAGTCTGTTTTTCAAAAAATGATGAGTAATTAAAATTTTCCATGCAGTGGCTAAATCCCATGCGGGCACTAACTAGAAACATGACATCAATTTTCATTGGCCTTAAGTTATTCATCTTTTTTCAGTCTGCTTTATCCTCGGTGCTTGTATCCACCCCCCCACCCCCTCCCCCTTCACTTTTGAATGTGCTTCACAGTCCCTAGTTTTAACACAAAAATTAATTGCAAACTGAATGAAATGAAACAGAGATAATTGTTTTGTTCAATCTATTTCAGGAACTTGAGTCTCAGTGGAGGTTCAGAAATTTGTGTGGCTATGGTGGAGCAGGATGTTATGACACCTCTTATGCTCTTAGTACATAAGGTAACTATGGCAACAAAATTGGCAATAATTAGTTAGTTAAACCATCTTTCATACACAAGAGTGTGTTAGACGTTACATTCAGCTTGCAAGCGTTCTTTTCCAAAATACCCTGTCCAGGGCATTATGGGGTGAAAGTCCCAATCTCTCAAATCTCCATCGACAAACTCCCTCCAAGACATTCTTGGACAACCCATCTTCTTCCAGCAACTGGTGAGGCAGTTTGTGTGTCCCGTTGACCTCTAGAGCTACAATATGGCGGCTGGAGTCCTGGTAGGGTCACCCATGCAGAACAGGTCGAAAGGTAGAGGCGTGACAAAGAATGATCCCCTGGTCCTCCAGGTTGGGGGTTGGCGTTAGGAAGGGCATCCAGCCATAAAATGTTTGCTCCAACTAAAGTCATGGAAGTTTGCAGTAGTAACAGCAATAACATGTTGTAGATATTACATTGTCTGTAGGATATTCTCTGTTAGCTTGCGCGCTGTCATTGTTTTCCCATTTCAGTGAAGAGTGTCGTGTTGTCCTTAGGTTTCTGTTAAAAATCTTGAAATTGCGAAAAAACGTAAACAATTATTTTTGGTTAATTATCGATTTATTATTGCATACTGTTGTTTCACAGACGCTAACTTCTCTTGCTGATGGGGAGAAGGAAGGTGATGTTTGCAGTCTTGCTGTGCAAGCAATTAGTCTTTTGTGGAATTTGTGGTGAGTGCTATTACTTGTAACTCATTTAAGTCTAATAGTTGTAGCATAAAATTATTCAGATCTCCACTAATACAGTACAAGCCTGCAAGATTATCAGAATCATGACTTATAAGATTTATGAGACAACCCTGCACTCCCATCTCCATTACCTGTAAAGTTTATACATGACAAAAAGTTTTGAGAGACCTGT
This sequence comes from Palythoa mutuki, assembly GCA_027575235.2. NCBI lineage: Eukaryota > Metazoa > Cnidaria > Anthozoa > Zoantharia > Sphenopidae > Palythoa > Palythoa mutuki. The sequence goes on from JAODFW020951757.1 coordinate 10,181, forward strand.
CAGTGATGTGAAATTTCATAAGAACTTTATTTTGTAAAACTCATTTTAAATTGATGAGTTTGAATTGACTTTACTGAATACAATACAATATAACAATACTTTACTTTATTTTTGCATTCTTTTTACATGTTTTGACACATAAATAACCGTATTTATTCGAATAAGCGCTTGCTTATAAAATTTTTGGTTGTTTTAGGGGGGCATTTACTCGAGAGGGCGCTTATTCGAGGGATGGCGTTTGTTAAATTTTCACCATTTTAGTCTCAAAGACATTCATATCTTGAGCAAATTTATTATTATCTTTCATTACACAACAAAGTGCAATGTGATGATACCGTCCAAAAAACATTTTTAAACAAGTTCTTAGCGGGAACATATCGAATAAAGTCTTGATTCAAGTGTTCACACAAAGAGCAATTGCTATGAAATTTGAGAAGGAGATTTTGAGAATGAAAGATCTTTGTGGTCATATAAACATTGAAGTGGAAGCTTTGAGAAAAATTCCAGTTTTCTCATGAACTGCAAACCATTAATTGATATCTAATAAAACGGGATTTCACAGCGATTCTTATACTTTTGTTTGAAGGGGGGCGGTTATTCGAGGGGG
>JAODFW020951860.1:0-10787 GCA_027575235.2 Palythoa mutuki
CGCATAATTATTTTAGTTTCCCTTGACAATGGCGCCAAGATGTCGCCGAAACGTTGGACTTTTTTATCGGTAGTTTTTGCTAGTATATGTGCAACTAAATCACTGCTAATAAGTTATATTTTTCACACATTCTGACAGCTTATTTCGAGTTTTTTCACATGTGAAAACATAGCGTACGTATTTATCAGTACAAAGGAGCTTTACGTAACGAAATTCTTGTGATTCTTGTAAGTGAATAATAATAGTCTTATCAGTTTTATAAAAAATATGCCGCATACTTTGTGTTATTGATATATTATTCAGTATTATTATAACGCTAAATTCGATAGTACTAGGTGTATATTTCATTTATTTGATTTTGTCAAAACATTTCACTGCATGACTTTTAAACATAAACATAATATGCAGTCATGGAAGTTTCCTTTGGATTTTATAATACTTTTGGAATTGCTAAAATAATCGCAAGTTAGGTCCCGGCAGAATTTCACTATCAATTTCAATATCAGAGACTGCCGGCCCTCGGTACGCCATTTTAAAATTTTCGACAACCCCGTCTGTTTTCGATTCTTATGGGTCCTGAAAAGCCTGGATAGTTCTGAAATTTTGTTAAAGCATTTTCCATCATTAGAAAGTCCACTACAAAAGACATCTTCTCCTGCAAAGTCCCGGAAGCTTGATGACTTCAAGTATCGAAATAAACAGTTTCATTTTTTCCCTTTGAGTTACTCCTAATAAAGCGCGAGAGCAGCGAATCACGGAGATCCTGTTTGGACCTTTGGCACCTTCCGCCATCTTGGATTGAAAACGAGGCCTTTCTCACCTTCCTCCATCTTGGATGAAAACGAGGCTGGGTGAGCAAACCAAACCTTTCGCAGAGCTTTAGCTTCTTCGTTTGACCTTTTCTCAGCAAAATCCAGATCAATGTTTAGTAGATACTTGAAGGATCTCGACAAAGAAGACTCGGTATTCCTATAAGACGCCATCTTTTCCTGTTATGCCTGTTCAGCCTCGTTTTCAATCCAAGATGGCGAAGTTTAGTGATGAGAAAGATCTATTCTCTCGGCCAGCGTACATTTGCTAACAACGTGAATTTCTTCTCGGAAGTCAATTGTCTAGTTGCAGTTTAGATTTTCGTAAAACATTCTCTGCTGAATTTATAACGGTTTATTCAAAAATCTGCTGTATATCCTACAGACAATGTTTTAACGATCAAAATGGTTTTGACCACATAAATATTTCCCTCTTGTGTAGGCATGGCGTGCTATGCAAGATTTATTTGAAATAAGAATTAAGGCCCTCTTTGTCTATTATATATCTTAAATATGAAGTAAGCGCCGGTAATGGCAACGTTTATATGCCTTGGAGTTCTAGAAAAGTAAAATCTGAGCCCTGAAAAAAGTGCTTGAAAAATATTTTCTGAAAAAGGATGCCAGTCCAGAAACAAACGTCTGGCCGACATGGTTTGATGAATTGAACGAACTATTTAAGGTAATCAACGAAGGATCAGATCATTTGGATTGACTTTGCAAACGCGAATATATAAAAACCTCGTCTTTAGCAGTAAAAAATAGAAACACTAAATCGAGAGTACTCGTTGTATTATATTGATTAGTGCGTAATTTTTCTTCGAAAAGTTTACAAGTCCAAGTAATCATGTATAGTCCAGGAGTGTGATAAATCAACATCTGCATTGAACACGAAAGTTTGACACACCTGAAAAATTACCCATTCCTAATCTTTAGTTCAATTTAGCTTTTATGCCAGTCAGTTGAAGAATTTCCGTAAAGTGAGTTTGAAATTGAAGTATATGAGAAAATACTAGGAATAAGTAAAAATTTGGGCTTTTATTTTAATCATTGTAGTTTTAAAAGAAGGGAAAAACACATTTGAATTTGAGTAGCGTGTCTCTTTTTTAACTCCACAACATGCATATACCAATTTCTGGAGATAATAGATTTTTATGAAAAGAAAAAATCTCACCATCAGATTTTGCTTTCGTTCAAGTCTATTGTTTCGGACGCTCAAACATGTTTCTTATATCACCTCGCCACCGTCCATATTTTGGACTTTTTGATAAACAGTTTTCACTTTTAGTTTTGTATGTTTAGATGATAAGTTTTAAAGGTAAAATTCTTCAAAAATATTGATGTTGACTTTGCTGTCAAATTACCGTAAACACGCCGGAATTTTCGTGTGTAAGAACTTCAATATTAAAATATTTAACTTATAACTTTTCTTTAAGGGGCAGCTTCTAGAAAACACCTGCAACAATCTCCTTCCTTTTGTTTCAAGATTTTTATATAATTTATTCTCTTTTATTGTAAAACTCTCATCAAAGCAGTTACTATAAACGCCGCACTGGGTAACTACTCATCTTTCAAAGACATTTTTTTAGGTTATGTAAACGGAAAGTTTCAAATGTGTTTTCGTATAAATCAAGGTATTTACACGTTCAAACAAAAAAATATCGATTCGCCTTCCGGAAGGAATTCTTGCCGTTTTCTTGTTTCAAGTGGTTTTCCCTAGTTCAAGGATTTCTTTGAAAATCTTTAATCAGCTTTAATCGGGCCTTATCTCGAGTTGAAACAGTATCACTATGGATTGAGGTAAAATTTGAAAAGAAGAACTAAAATCTATTGATCTTGTATAAAAAAAGAATGTCGTCTGTCTATTTATCGCTTTGAATCGTGAATTGTCTGTCTGTCTTACTATCTATTGATTTGAGTTCGTGAGGCAGTGCAAGTAAAAACATTTTTTACCGTTAATTTGAATAGGATTCTTATTTGGGAAATCATCAAATTTTTTTTATTCGGTTTTTATTAAAGATCTGTCATATGTCACTGTTCCTATTGTAACAGTTACAACAAGTTCAAAATATGGTAACAATTCTTTTAAAACCCTTTTTTACACCAAGAAACTTCAGTTATTTAAACTTTTAGAAGTCATTCAGTTTTTTGCTAAAATCTCAGCAGATAAATGTGAAGATGAGTTTAAGATTTTAATGACAGTATAGAAATTCTGTTTTAAATTTTTTTTTTTTCAGTTTGGTTGGAAAAAAAGAAAAAAAAACAGAGCATGGAAACATTTATGTAACTACAAATTATGTTAAATTACCGAAAGAAGTTTAAGATAGCATTAAGTTTATTTTAGTTTGAAAACTTTTACTAGAAAACGGCATCAGTTTATAACGAAATAACATGGCTTATCTTTCCATAATCCTTTCTTATGAAAAGTTTATCTGTTAGCAGCGAAACTGTTTGTTCTTCTTGTTTAGAATATACTGACGAGAGAAAAGACAAAGAGATTAGTTCTAAACTGTTCAATTAAGGTTGTACGTAATGACCGTTATGAATTCGTACTCAACAAAACAAATTAGGGTGATTTTTTTCTTCATCATAAGGTAACTTTGGATTTACAAAATATTCTATCTAAATTAGCAGTAAATGTTCACTGGAATGACGAATTACAAAACTCATTATCAATGTAACCTTTTAAAATCTTTGCCCTAAAATTGCAGACCATTTAGAAATCTCGTGCACAAAAGCAAAGCAAAAAGCGCTTTCTTTGTTTTTGTTTTTTTTTATAAAAATTTAAATACTGAAGCTTATGACAGAAATGAGTTTCTTGGGCAAACACATTAGCACCTTATCACTTTTTTACGTTCATTTTGATTTTATGGTCTTTGAAAACCTATTTAGAAGATATTTTCATTGTTTAGTTGCCGCTTGGAGATCTGAGACAAAGAAAAATCTGATGAAAGAAGAGCGTTGAAACAATCATGATTACTTGAGTCACTGAACTTTACAGTGAAAATGATCTTGAAACATGCTGAACATTTAAAGATGCGGAAAATATGTCTATCCATCATAACTTTTTGTCTCTCTTCGTTATATTTCCTCATCTTTTTACCCTGATAGATTTGAGGAAACAAGTACTATAGTAAATCAACAACGCTTCATTGCGTCAAATTAGACTTTCTAAATTCACAAATTTCGCCACTCAACAAATCTCGAAATATCAAGGCTCCAGTGAGTATCCGAAGATCAGATTAGTTCAAAGACATTTTGCGCCACAGCTAGAAGCCGCAATTTGTCATATAGGGATTAATTGTCTAATCGTTTGTAGAAATTTGCCATTCAACTGAAAAAGAAATCAATGTATTTCTTTGTAATTGCCTTAAAACCATTTTCCCATAAATTTTCAACATAAATTGAGACACTAGCTTACTCTGTCATCAAATCACTACAACTTTTATTTCACTTTATTTGACTCATTTTAACAGCGGGTGCAAGCAAAGATGTATTACGGATAAGTTGCTATGGTAATTAGTGGGCGTCAATACACAGAGGAAAGTAAAAATCTCAAAGGCTTCAGCTTATTGGCTAAAAAGTGGAGAATGTGTCGCAAAAATCAAACACAATCAATTACTGATTATTTTTAGTGACAGATTGTCAATTTTTTTACCTTTATGCATTATTAAATTTCCAAGAATTGAAATGTACAATCAATAATTAAACAACTAGGGAATTAATTCTAGAGAACTTATGTACGTCCAAATACGCGCTAATCAGTCTTTTGCCCTTGGTTAAATATAATTTCTTCGTGAGCGAGATAACGGTAGAAATATTGCTCACTGATTGAATGATGACCTCATTTGAAAGATAAAATCGAAGCTTTTAGTGAAAAAACAGTTGTAATGAAAAAGAAATAATTTTACAAAAAAAGATTTGTTCTGAGATAAGAGAAAATGGTTAGAGAAAAGCAATTGAGCTGTTGGTTCTGCAGCCGGATGAGCGAGTCTGGTAGCAATTAGCTTCTGTCCATTGGTTACAATCTATTCGTCACTAATCGTAAATTGCCACAAGTTTGAGTGGTTTCGGAATTTGCCTTCAATGGCAAATGACACAGTTTACACACATATATTTACGGAAATCACTACAGCTGTATATTACCCTGCCCAGCGGGCGTCATTCCCAATATCCACCCACAAGTTAAACCTGTGTATAAAGCAGTAGCGCGGCAAAATTCACACACAACTACAAGGAGACGAGAGAATCGGACTGAATTTCTGAGTATTTCCGGTAAGTGTTTTTCTTCCCTGTTCTAAACAATGTTGTAGCTACCTTGTAAGATTAAAACAGTGTTATTTTTTTAGAGAACGATTGATTTTTTACGGACGGCCGAGTCTCCATAACGTCTTAACTGAAAACTTAAAATTCTCAGGTTACTTGAAGTTTAATGTCATCAAGTTTTCAACTTTCTCGAATACGTTAACAAAAGAAGCAAAATTGTCAGAAAAAGAGAAACACAACAGTTTTGAATTTTCATCCTTTTGTCCGACATCAAAGATTGTTATAGTTTTTCAGGATACTCGAGCTCCCTGAATTTTTTGGCCCAATTTTCACTAGGACTAACTACCGATTTAGCAGCCTGACAAGATTATAGTAAATCAACATCGGTTTTTGACTAAACATCTTGTCTTCCTAAAACTTAAAACAAACTGGATTTTGTTTTGCTCATAGTGGCTAGCTCTAGTTAAATCAGTGTTGTTCTATTCAAACCCCGATCGGGTTCCATTAAAACTAAGAGCATGCTATGCCATTCGTTTTTAGATAAGGAATTATTTCCTTAATTTAACTTGAAAGGTTCGAGATTTATCTATATACTCCTAACAGTTTCACAAGGCTTGGTCATCAATGAATTAATTTTTTCGCATTTGGCTTTTACTGTTAGTCCTAATTTTGGCGAATGTGGCATTTATTGTATTTATTTCCACTTCCAAGATTTTTTCGTTTCGTTCTCCTTTTTAACTTTAAACTAATATTCTGACAGATGGTTTGTTTTACCTCGGAATAATTTCTCTGTTTGAAGACAGTAACATTTAGTTCTGTGAATACTTAAAGAAACTAATTTATACTTTCAATTAAGAAAGACATTGGAAAGATTTCTGATGAACAGCCTGTATATTTCATGTTTTACCTCTCTTCAGTATGTTTCAGTTTGGCCATTACAACAAGGATGTTTTTGTAAACGTTTCAATAAAGGCTACACATTTTTTGCTTTAATTTTGCCAACACACTTGATAACACATTTGTGTTTTTTTTGTTGAAGCATTACAAAGTCATTTCACCTCAATTTTAAAAGCGAAATGTAATTATTTTGATACAGTTGAAAGAAACATATGACAAAGTTTAACATAAGGAAATAAATTTTGTCAGATTGTAGTCCAAATATTTTCTTCGTTCAGTAACAATTCAAATCGGAAGACCAAGTTATAGCAACTTAAGGGAATTATAACTTTTAATATAAAGAATAATTGGATCATTAAACAAGTTATAAAATTATTTTTATCTCTTTCTTTATGGGAAAATGAGAAGAAAATAAATAATCAACAAACAATGGACGATTTTTTTTCCTAATTTATATTTTAAGAGAACCTTTGTTATCTCTGAAGTAATTCAATAACATAGTCTACAAGCTCAACGCTTACGACACTAAAATATTGACATAATTTCGCTTGTTCTTGACCTTCTTAAGTCGTTAGAAACCCCCGAAAAAAAAAGATCTTTGTTCTAGGAGGTTAACTTTTACATTTGCAACCTTCCATAGACGTCTTTTCATAAAAAAAAACTCAGTTTAATTAATCCACACTTCCGCTCAACATGTGCTAACTAGACTTGTACAAACACCCAAAATTAACGATTCAAGTTTTAAGATCTGAGCCACTAAAGAAACAGCTCTTGAAATGAAAGACAGGAAACAGATAGTTTGTGTACCTTTCAATTTCATATGTCCTACAGGCTTGATTCCTCTTGATTGAACAGAATATTCAATTTTTTCAGTGTTACAATATTCCTATATATCAAGTCAACTTTTCAACTTCAATGGTGAGGTAATTCATTTTTTTTTTTCTCAAATCCTTGTTTTATAGAGAATATAGTTTCTATTTCTTATCAGAAATTTTACATCGCAAATCAAAGGATAACTTTTCGAACTTTGTGAGCATTGGTAATACCCTATTTAATCAATTTTTCGAATGTGTTGTTAATGTCTTAGCCAAAATTATACCAGTACAATTTTATTTCTCTTCATTGTAACAAAAGTAAGCATAAAAAGCCAGATTTTTGATCTGAAAAAGACAAAAAAATTCTACTTTTTTTTAGGCTCTCCACATATCAAATTCATAATTAGCCTTCGCCAATGTTTGTTCAACTCATTCCTTCTGTTTGTCGGCAACTATAATCGTACGATTGCAAATACGTGGCTAATTTTCTACTCTACCCACTTATCTTATGGCGAATTATCTTGAAATTAAGAGAAAAGCATTTTTAAGGTGTCATGGTTTTCGGTTTTTCAAATAGCACTGAAAATATTATTTGGAGTTTAACTGGAAAAATTTTGGCCTTTGACAATGTGAAAAACTTTGTACGTTCTTTGTTCAGCTGCTGAAAGCAAAGACCGAAAGTAAATTAACCTGACACAAATCGCAGCTGCTGGGTACGATATGATATAGTTGCGAGGCTTATTTGTTTGAAAAATATAAGTGTTCTTGTTTTTACTTTAAACTCTGTTGCAATTTTGTTCGCTTCGGTTTCAAGATGAAAATATTTAGTTAAAAACACGTTCGTCTAGTTCTGTCAACTACCTTTACTGTAAAACGCGACTTGTTTTGAAGACCAAATTTTTATCGAGATATTTTTTTTGGAACTTTATGGTTAAAATTTTGTGCTTTTTCCTCTCATCCGACTTAACTTCTGATAACCATAAATAAACTATGACATGGATATCTTTGAAGCTTAACGAAAAGAAGTGAAAAACAAAACATGTCAAATTATATAACTGAATCAAACAAAAGCGGCTTCGCTCAGAGTTAGGTAATTAGCTAAAGCGTTAACTAGAAAAATTCGGTTTGCTCCTTTGGGATGTAATGAGAAAGACTTAAAATTTGGTGGTACATGTATGTTATTGCGACTCTCCAAAAACCATTTTCTGGTTAATCATGACAACACTTCTAGTGAGCTTTGAAATCCTAAGCCTCAAACTTTTCCGGCAGGCCAAAAGATTATCTTTTTATCTTTGCAGGGAATAATTTAATTGGTCATTTCATAGAGATATGTGAATGGTTTATGTGGTTATAAAACAATATGAATAAGATGGCGGCGTGGTTGGCGCAGTGGTAAGATGTGTGCCTTCCAACTATAGGGTCATGCGGGTTCAAACCTAGGATCAGACACGTGTTGAACATTTGTGTGACCTTCTTTTCCACCAAAGTTGATTTAGCTTTCCTTCCTCCTGAGGTCAGTAAAATGAGTACCAGCTTCTGTTGAGAGTTAATATAGCCTGTGATGGATAAGTGTTCCATCCAGGGGAAGTCAATGACTCCTATTCGCTTAACACTACAGAAACCGGAGATATTCACCGGCTCCGGTGGGACACTTTGGCTCGTAACGGATTTTATACAACATTGTGACTTTCAAAAAACCTTTTTTTGATTGATTATGATAAGATTTCTAATGCGTTTTATAATCATAGTCCCAAACTTTACCGGCAGGTCAAAAGAATATCTTTATATCTTTGGAGAGAACAATTTAATTGCTTTCATTTTTGCTACAAAATTGGTTTAATGTCATATGACTATGTGGTTATATACAGTGAATAAGACAGCAGAGTGGTTGGCGCGGTGTTAAGATATCTGCTTTCCAGTCACAAGGTCCCGGGTTCATACCCCAGCTTTGCCGAGTTGTGGACATTTGTGTGACATTTTTTTCGGCCACGGTTACGACGTCGGTAAAATGAGTACCAGCTGCTGCTCTGCTGGAGGCAGACGGATTAGTATCCCGTCCAGGTAGAGTCAATGACTTTCATCCGCTTAACACTACAGAATCATCGGCTCCAATGGACCACCAAGGCTCGCAAAGGAATATAAGTAATAATAAAGAATCTTCGTGGTAAATCAACATCTAAAGGAATCTAGAATTCAAACAAGGAAATCCCGAAGGCAGTCAAAGGGAATCCGGCAGTTCAGTCAAGGAATCCGGAATCAGCCAAGGGAGTTCGGAATCCAGTCAAGGAGAACAGAAAAGACTCAAGGAAATTTGGAATTCAGTCGAGGGGATTTGGAAGTCCCTTCTAAGGAATCCAGGATTCAGACAAGGGAATCAGTAATGAATCAAGGGGATCCGCAACCCAGTCAAGGGAATCCGAAATCCAGCTAAGGGAATCCGGTATCCAGCAAGGGAATCCGGTATCCAGTCAAGGGAATCCAGAATCCAGTCAAGGGAATCCAAAATCTAGTCAAGGGAATCCGGAATCAAGTCAAGGGAACTCAGAATCCAGTCAAGGAAATCTGAAATGTTTCAAGGGAATTGTAATTCCATTCAAAGGAATTGGGAGTCCATTCAAGAACAATCTGACTCCCGGTCAAAGTTATCCCGACTCCGGGCAAGGGAATCCAAAATCCACTCAACAAAATCAGGAATCCAGCCAAGGAAATCCGGAACCTAGGGTGGAAAAACCGAACCCGACAGTTTAGATTAACTAACGAGGAATGAAATCTCATGGCAGCATTAGTGCTAACATTAGATTTCTATTTTGACTCGCGCTTCTCCGAGCTATCAGACTCACACTTATCTATCGGAATTGAATTGGATTGCACGCAATTTTTTTTATAAAAACAACTTTATAAGAACAACGAGGCTCAAATTTGCCAAAATTTAAGAACAATTTAAAAATTTAAACTCATTCTGAGGCTTGCTGATAAATAGGAAAGTTTTTGTGGTAGAAAATTGACTACATCTTAGCGATACAGTATAAAACATAGAAAGATTCACTGTAAAGACTGCTCAACAAACAATGAAGGAAGTTCGCCTCTAAAATTAGCCGTACAATATCGCGCACAGAAATAAGAACAATCTTCAATATCGCGCACAAAAATAAGAACAAATTAAGAGCAAATTCAGGCTGAAATCGCAAAAAAAATTAAGAACAACGAGCCTTGGCAAAGTTTAATGGTTATAAAAAAGCGTGTAGATTGTGAAGCGTGTGACTGAATTCCGAATTAATTCCTTTGCCTAGATTCCCGATTTACTTGATTGAATTACGAATTCCATATAGTCAGAAGTTCTATTCTCAATTTAGTCTCCCCAATCGCCCTGCGCTAGTTACGCAGAGTAACAGTTGTAAGTGTAGTATAAATCTTTAGCTTGAAAATAACTGTAAATCAATAACAGTAGTAGTCCTTGCATATGGTTTAGATACGTTGATGACACTTTTACTTTGTTTGATAGTAAGTATCATGCTGTTAATTTTCTTAATTATTTAAACAGCCGACATGCCAGCATCAAATTTACCGCCGAGTTTGAGGATAACAGACAAATTTCATTTTTAGATGTTAATATTTTAAAAAGCGCAATCATAACAATTCCTTTTCTACTTCCAATTACCATAAGAAAACGTTCACTGACAGTCTTTATACTAAATGAAACTCCTTTACACCTCGCCAACCGTTGTTTCCGTATTTGCTCATCACCTTTCTTGTTACAGTCTAATTTGATTGATCTTTTAAAAATATCTTTTATTACAAAATGGCTGCCCCAAGTCTGTTATTTATTACAATATTAATGACGTTATTAAGAAACTGGGCTACCAACTCTCCCGGATAATCCGGGAGTCTCCCGGATACAGAACGAATCTCCCGGTCTCCCGTACGGGTAACCAAATCTCCCGGATACAAGCGACTTTGAACTTTTGCACCACTGTAAGCTAACATCCTGTCTCCAAATATTCCT
>JAODFW020951945.1:0-10784 GCA_027575235.2 Palythoa mutuki
TGATTATTGTAAAGCGCCTTTGATCATATACACATGGAAAAGGCGCTATATAAATGCTAATCATTATTATCATTATTGACATCATGACGTAATAACTGCGCTGCGCTATTCGGAAATAAAGACCTGTTGTGCTGATAGGGGAATTCGAACTCATTTGTACTCCAATACTTTATCTTTCGCCACCAAAAGTGGTTAGATCGAAGGAGAGACGACTTCAAATAAATGACTCGAGCGCTGAATAAAATAAGAAGATACTAAATAACTCAATGAGCTCACAAAAAAAACATAATTTAAATAATTCATTTACAACTTTAATTTTCGGATTTGGGAGCTGTCGCGAATTTCATACGGGAGGGAGGGGAAGAAAACATGAAAAATTTTCCAAAAATCATATGATCTTGCACAACTGCAGAAGTCAGCAATAGCCAAAGTAAATATATGCTTTTGGTTTCGCATCCGACAAGGAATTCTTTCAAAAAATATGTGGTAGGGAAACATTATCAAACCAATCCATTCTTGGATTCTCTCCATTTTGGACTTGGTTAAATTTTCTTGCAAAGATTTTAAGACATTTTCAAAACATTATATTGTATTAAATTGAGTAAAAAAAACAAAACAAAAACAAGAGTTATGAAAGGGGCATGAAAACAAAAACTTTAAAAATAGTTTGATTACCCGCCACTTTATTTAAAAAAGTTTTCATAGCCCCACAAAATCTTCCGTCATAGTTTCATGGCCTACCACTTTTCCTTTCGTCCCTCTCCCCGATGGGATTTGTGACAGCTCCCTTACAAAAGTTCTTCAACTAATGTTAAAAGTAAAGTATGTACACTAAATAAACGGCTAAGTATGAGGCAGAGCATCCAAACTCGCTATATCCAGATTTCTGTTGAACGGAGGGAGCTGGCTATTTCAACGTAACAATCTAACATCTAGTGCTGATCCCAGTTTTTGTAGTGTTAAGCGGATGAGAGTCATTGACCCCACTGAAAAGGACACTAATCCGTCGCAGGTTATCCCCCGGCACAAGCTGGTACTCATTTTACCGACCTCGGGAGGATGGAAAGCCGAGTCAACTTTGGCGGAAAAGAAGGTCACACAAATGTTTAACACTCGGCTGAGCCGGGTGTTGAACATTTGTGTTCAACACTCGGCCCGGTACCTTGTGGTTAGAAGGCAGAGATCTTACCACTGTGACAACCACGCCGCCGTTCCCTAGTAAAGATGAACGGTAAATTAAGAACGAGACAGAAAGCTCTTTTGGCTGATGTTCTCAACAAGGGAGTAGAATGTCCTAACACGATCACTCTTCAAGGGAACACGTGCTTGCTGATAAATGGGATGGCATTGGTGGCAGCGGTGGGGAAGCCAGCTGACGCTCAGACGTTTGGCGATTATGGTTATAGCTTCCAAGATGCTGTACTTAAGGCGCATAAGGCGGGATCACCTTTTCAGCAGATTCACGTTTTGTTTGACAGATACAATGACAATTCTATTAAAGCAGGTACAAGGGAACGACGTAGCAAGAAAACGCAGCCCATCAGGCAAGATATTGAGAACAAAGACGTGCCCCTCCCGAAAAATTGCCCAAACTTCGTAGCCCTGTCAGATAACAAGGCGGACTTGGCAAGGTTCCTGTCGCAGCTTCTGGTGACCAGGTCATTGTTGTAGCTGGTGGGTTCACTGATGGAGAAGAAGCTCAGTCATCAAGTCCAGAATTCGATACTACTATTATCTGTGGAAAGCACGAGGAGGCTGATACTAGACTTGTTCTTCATTCCATCGCGAATGCTTGTGAGACGGTAGTTGTATTGGCAAGGAATACCGACGTTCTTTTGCTTCTTATAGCGCATTAACCTAACATCCTGTGTGCTAATTTGTGGATGATCGCTGGGAGAGCAACAAAGCGAAAATACTTCAACATGAGAGCTATTTACGCTAATCTACCTCCAGGGTCAATTTCCGCGCTTTTGCCTTTTCACGCACTGACTGGTTGCGACACCACGTCATACATCTTCAACCACACCAAAGAATCAGCCTGGAACACGTTTAAGGAGAAACACTACCTTCTCATGTGTCCGTGGCGAAGGGGACCTGACGCCGAAAAAGATCAAAGATGCTGAGACGCTCCCGCATTTGCACCTTGTACAAATGCGGGAGCGTTGGATCTGTGAATGAAGGTCGGGTTCTCCTGTTTTCTAAGACCGTGAAGCCTGAAGCTTTACCACCAACAAAGGATGCATTGGAATTGCATATCAAGCGCGCACACTACCAAGCATTTGTTTGGAAACAGGCAGCATGCCAGTATCCTGACCTCCCAAATCCTGATGAAATGGGGTGGACCACCAATGGTGAAAGCGGCAAACTTGTCCCACTCCTGATGACCAAGGATCCCATTCCCACTGCTTGCAAGGAGATCATTTCCTGCTCTTGTAAAAGCGAATGTATGACACTATGATGTGGATGCAAAAAAGCCAAGCTGTTTTGTATGGGTGCATGCGGCTGCTTGGTCAAAGATAACCCTAACTGCAAAAATACCAACAAGAAATAGATATTTTGTGCAAAATCGGCAAAATTAAAAGACATCATGACGTCATTTCCGGGCAATTTTTAGAGATATTTTCTCAAATTTATATGGATTAACGTTAGCCTATATATATTTTTTGTCATTCAAGCTTATTTATTTCAAAATTGCAACAAATTGTACCCGTTTTATGAAGATGATGATGAGCTAAGTTACAGGGATAAAGAAAAATCTTAGCTTTTAATCATTATGACGTCATTTTTACGCTTAAATCGCAAAATCAAAAGTGGCGACCAAAAAATTCGGATTCAGTATCAAATTTTATATAAGATGACACTGACCGCCAGCGTTTACTAAGAAATACCTTATGAAGTTGGATTTTTTGGAATTTCGCTTAATCTATACCAGGATACGCGATATTTAAAAATAAAATAACCGGGATATGGGATATTCGCATTCTAATTTCCGGGATACAAAATACGAAATCTAGATGATAGTTAACCTCAAAGGACAGGCAATAAAGCCAATTGCAAAATATTGTTCTCGAAAATAGTAAGAAAGCAAAATTTATAGATCAAGAAAAAACTCTCACATCGTATTTTAATGCTTATAAACTCATGGTTAACTATTTTACGAGTGCAGCAAGTTTGACAACAGAAGAAGAAAGCAAAACAAGTTTTCCTCCACAAAACTATTGCTATCACTATAAAGAATTTGAACAAAAGTTTCACATGCTTCATATTCTAATTGACTTCTTTACGTCTGGGCAGATGGAAAAATGTAAAGCGTTTTGTCAGTACAATTAATAACCTGAACCTTCTTACCAAGACTTCTCGTGCCGCATGACTCGAGAAGAAACTTTCTGTCTGATTTGCAGTCTGAAACCGGCTCAATTAATAGCAAGTGTTTTTCGGCTGTTTCCAGTGAGTGATTGTTATCATGCAAATTTGGGAATTTTACCGTGAACAGCAGGGTTCCTTTTTCATTTCGCTTGTATTTTATATCCTCAACAAAATATTTAGTCTTTGAATGGTGACAGGAACAGGTGATCGCGCTCATAAACAATTGAGCAAAACTTTACCACAAAAATCTATAATTATCTCGACGTAGACTTTAGTAAACAAATTATTGTGTGAACAATGCTCGTGCATTTTGTGATCCGTCATGTTTTTGAGTTTACAAAACACAAGCCATTATTTTTAATCGAAAAATGCATACGCGTTTGATAAGATTTCCTTAAGAGAGACGTTGATTGAACAGTTTTTTTTTGTTTAGTGGAAAGTGTCTCATACTATAGTTTAGGAAAACTATATTTCAATTTTCTATTTTAAGTATGGCATGCATTCTTTCTCGCATAGTTACGTTGATGAATACAAATTAAGATGAAGAAGTTTCTTTTAAACTGGGCTCTAAGTTATTATCCTAATTAATGATAAAAGAAAATAATTATGTATGATATATGTTTTTTTCGCGACTATGAATCTTGTTTATAGCAACAATTTATATAATTTTAGCCGATACTGGACAAGATTTGCCATCTGAAGTAAAGAGAAAATTCCCTTCACGAAGGGTAGCAAATAATAGATATAACAGCCTGTGCAAACACTCGAATCTGATTCGCGGCGCAAAAAAACGAGTTTTCCACAGATTCTCCGCTATGTTGAGCTAGTTTCAACCTTTTTCTGCGTGTTCCTGTGAATTATATTTTACGCCCATTTATCCTACATTTTCTTTATAATTTCGTTTTTTATAATGTTAAATTCACCACAACGAGTAAGTGAGAACTTAATTTAGAATTTGCAAAACAACTGTCGTAAAGGCACTCTTTCAAAATGAATATGATAATTATTCTTTTCAGTATCTCGATAAACTTCACTGGCTAACGGACTTTAGAAGCTAATATAATAACAAGCAATAACAAGTTTACTACTCGTAAAGTCGCGCATTTACAAATATCATTACTCGTGCCAAACTCGAAAGCAGTAAGAAAGCAAAATTTATAGATCAAGAAGAAACTACCACATCGTATTTTGTTGCTACGTCGCGCTTGCGGCAAGTTCGACAATAGAAGAAGCATGCAAAACAAACTCACTGTTACAAAGGCATTGCTGTCACTATAAAGGACCGGATTAAAAGTTTCACATGTTTCATATTCTAATTACATTAACTTCAGTTTGTGATTAAACCTGTAGATGGACGGTGAAACCCGTCGGAAATATCGTTTACTAAATACAACAACTTTTCGTTATTCTTTTTGTAGCTATCAATATATTACGCGTGGGCAGATAGAAAAATATAAAGCGTGATGTTAGTAAAATTAATAACCTACTTACCTAAAACTTCTATTGCCGCATGACTAGAGAAGAATTTTTTCTGATTTGCAGTTTGAAACTTGCTCAGTCAATTGGGTGTAAACAACTCTGGAAACTTTATCTTGAACCGACGTTTTTTTTTTTTCATTTCGCTTTTTATCATATCCTGGACAAATGGTTAAGTTTTTGATTGGACAATGTTGACTTGTAACTAAACAGTTTTCTTTGCAAACATGAGCAGGTGATCGCTGTCACTATCAATTAAGGTTACCGTATACCTTCAGGGGTGTTTTGCGTCTAAACGATACAATGCATCTGTTTTAAACCGTAGATACAAAGCTGTCTTTTGAACTATACAAGAACAAAAACGTGTTTGCGTTTTTTGAAGAACTGAACACGTCTGCGTTTTTTGTTTTTCGAAAAACATTTTGTTTTAGAGCAATTTGTGTACGGCCTCTGGACTTTTTTTAAACCCTAATTGGATATATAATTTGATATATGGGGTTAACGTTAGGTATCTACGGTTTAAAACAGATGCACTGCATCGTTTTGATTCAAAACACCCCTGAAGGTATACGCGGTATAACCTTAAATTTTTTATGATTTGGATGAGGCGTTTATTCGAGGGCGGCGTTTACTTAAAATGCTGTTTATTTTTTTAAACAACCAACTGAAACTTTACTTTAAAAAGTAGAAAAAATGATACTTCTTTATCTGGCTGTACCGATCAAGCTTTACAGTTTTAAAACTACAACTTGTTGCGCTTGTAAACGCGTAATTATTCTATTGCACTATAATTATTTTCTTTTATTAAAAATTTGAATTAAGGGCGTTTATTCGAGAGCGGCGTTTATTAATATTTTGGCTCTCTGGTGCGGCTTTTATTCGAGGGCGGCGTTTATTCGAGGAAATACGCTATGTCGGTGAGGCGACCCTGGAAGACCGAGAAGACTGCTACATGGAAACTAAACTGAGACGACCGCAAACGACCGACAGCCTGAGTCGTCTCTCGGTCATCTCCGATAGAACTGAAGGCTGTTTCCATATAGTCGTTTCAGGTCGGTTCGGTTCGTTTTAGGAGGGCGCGACGACCCTGGACAACCAAGAAGACTATATGGAAATTAAACCGAGACGACCGCAAACGACCAACGTCCCGGGTCGTCTCTGGGTTCTCTCCGATGGAACTGAGTTCTGTCCGGAAACGGCAGAAGAGACTATATGGAAACAAAGCATGACCTCCATAATTGCCATTTTGTATTTCTCATTTATTTCCTTGATCGAATTAAAATAGTCTGTGGTCTTGAAAACATTCCCAACACTGCCATGCAGTCCACTGATACTTTCAGGATTCCTATCTTCAGGATATTTATCGTCCAGTTGCTTTGTAGACACCGCGCAGTTCGCTTTCTCACTCGATCTGCGCAAGTGCGCGCTTTGCTCTTTGCAAGTATCCACATTTGTTAAGTCTGGTGCTATGATATCCTCCACTAAATCAGTAAAATGTCATCGTCGCCGCTACCCTTTAGTAACAATGTTTTGAATTTGAATAAATATATCATTACTGTTCAAAATACGCACGGGGGTGCTGTGGGTACGTCAATACGCACCCTCCCCCTTCCCCCCAATGATAGGACGAAGCGAACGTGTTTGTATTGGTTTGCATAAAATATTGAAATCCTAGGTGGAAGTCTAAGAGAAAAATCAGAAAAAGTACTTGACACAGCTGTAGCTAGCATTGTCTCGTAATATTTTCAGTGAAAACAGATGAAAATCATAACCGGTGCATGTCAACAAACGAATGTCACAATCAAAAAGGAGCAAATTTTGGCAACAATCACTCAGATTTGAACTTAACTTTTATATTTCCTTGAGATAAAAACGCAGAGGGTGGATTTTCATACAACCAGCTGACTTTTAAAGTTTCACATGGAGCATACATGTCCCGTAAACACCTAGAATGTTCGCGCTTTCGGCGCTCAGAGCATTCCAACGTCCAGATGTTGATTTCACTAATTAAAACCGTTGTTCCTTGCCGTCATTTGTCATCTGCTTTGCCTATCTCGTTGCTTAAAATCCCTTACTTTTGATGAACTTTAAGTAAAAGGAAGATTAGAAACTTTTCAGTTGTAGTTAAAGAGGTAAATATCAGGCGACTCAGCTCAATGCAGGGTTCCTCTCACCTAAGGCTAAGAGTCTGTTCACATGCACCGGTCGAAACTGGCCCAGTTTCACATGAAGAAATCCATCAGACACAAAATTATCTTGTCCGCCATTTTGTCCCCCAAATACGTGACCGGAGGCATATGAACAGGCCTTAACACAATAGTCGCCGCTGAAGTTTTTTTAATTACTCCGACGAAAGCTAACGCTCCAGATGTAAGCTATCTTACACATCACAACACGGTGATGAACATTTACTTTACAAATGATTTTTGTATTAAGTTGGACTAAGAGAGTGATTGCATCAGTTGGACAAGGATGAGCTCAGACGGGGACAATTCAGATTGGTCCCCATACAAATCCTTTGATCTGTTTACATGAGATCTGAACGAAACCTAAACTCAAACTGGGACGACTCATTTCGGATGAAGGACCGAAACAAAAATCTCAGACCGGTTTGAACAACTTTGGACCAGGATGACATGCATTCGCAAAACACTGCAGATAGGATTTATGCCCACGCAGCATTGAGTCCGCGGTTATTTTTTTTGGCATGCGCAGACGTTCAATTGCTAACTGTCCTTCATATAAAAGTCTTTTTTTATATAAGAACAACTTTATAAGAACAACGAGGCTCAAATTTGCCGAAATTTAAGAACAAGCTCAGGCTGAGGCTTGATAACTAGGAAAACTTTTGTGGTATAAAATTGACTAAAACTTAGCGATACAGCTTAAAACATAAAAAGATTGCTCCACAAACAATGAAGGTAGTTCGCCTCTAAATTCAGTCGTACAATATTAATATATGTGTGGCGCAAGGCGTTTCATTTTTCAATACCTTGTTTTATTTTGTTTCTTCAATAAAAACTGCTCGCAGAAATAAGAACAAATTAAGAACAAATTGAGGCTGAAATTGCCAAAAATTAAGAACAACGAGCCTCGGCAAAATTTACTGGTTCTTATAAAAAAAAGCGTGTATATAAACTGACTTTCAGCAGCGCATTTTATACCGATCCCACTGGCTTGGCCTTTTGTCTTGGTCTCATGTAATACTGTCTGACTTCGTCCCTGTCTGAGTTTTTTCGCGAATTCACAAAGTACTAGTCTACTCGCCTTTAAATTTCGATAGTTTTTTTTATTGCCAAAAATAGCTGAGATTGATTTTGGGATGAACAGGGACATCGTATTAGCACTTTCTCGTGTGCCTGTGACGGAATTTGCGCAGATGCTTGCAACCGCCGTCGATAGAGTAGAGCCGCTAATACCAGAAGTGCAGTTACACCAAACACACTGCATACTGTGACTGTTATTGTGGTTTTACTGTTATCTGTAGAAACGGCTTGAATGGATTGCATCTCAATTACATTCTCTTTTATTTTTGTTGTTATATTGTTGCTGTATCAGAAAAAAGTACAGTGTAAACAAACAATTTCCTTGAAATGTATAATATAAGCCTGAAAAAGATGAAAGCCATGCATGTACCAAGGCGCTGAAACCGCTCCAACTCTAACTATTAATGAGTACATCCTAGAAGTCGTCCCTCAGTTTACTTTCATCCACCTCTGCCAACGGATGTCTGGATGCAAAACTTGGGAAAATAATTGGCAAAGCAGCAACAACCATGATGAAGCTTTCCTCCCGTGCGTGCAGGGAACTGAATAAGAACCTTACCACTCAGACGAAGATTGCCGTATACCGTGCCTGTGTCTTGAGCGCTTTAATCATGGATTCGACCTACGACCTACGCAGGGCAGGAAAAGCGCTTACACACGTTCCACATGCGTTTTCTTCGCCGCATCCTTTTGATGGATTGGACGGACAAAGTGACCAATAACGACGTACTTGAGAGAACTGGTATTCCCACGCTCTTCAGCCTACTCAGACAGCGCAGGTTAAGGTGGCTGGGTCACACACACCGGATGTCAGATGGACGAATTTCAAAAGACTTCCTTTGTGGTGAACCAGAAAATGGATTAAGGCCTATGGGACGCCCGAAGTTCCGTTTTAAGAACACATGTAAGCAAGACATGATTAATTGCAATCGGCGTGGATGTGGAAAAGTGGGAGGCGCTTGCCGCAGATCATGGCAGATGGAGGATAAACTGCCGCGCATGTCTCAATGAAGAAGAATCGAGGATAAGACTGAAAAGGATTTGTCTGGTACCGCTTAGGGTGCCAGAGACGAAAAGTTGGCATTTTCATACATTGCGGTACCTTTTAGGGCTTCCTCAGTATCATAAAAACAGAGACATAAAATCGCGTATTGGCAGTTCAAGCGGGATGGTACCTCTTAGGGTTTGAAATCGACCTGAGCCACACCCAAATTGGTACCTCTTAGGGATTCCATTGAAATTTTCCAACGACCATCCCGCCCCAAAAAGTTGGGAGTCCGCCCCCCCCCCTCCCCCCAAGGGGAATACTACTAATGCAAGGCTAAAGTGAAAATTGTTGACAACGTTTCGTTATCTAAAGCCGCTATTACACGTTGAAACTAATTTAGCTGAAACTTGATGTGCAGCGATAAGGCAAAACAAGTTTTAACAGGCGGTGTTACACGGTGAAACTCTTGGTTTTGAGATGGTTGCTACTGTTGCAGAAGTAGAAAGCGGTTCTACTTTTCGTGAAACCTGTCTCGCAAAGGAAGTTCAAAAGCTTCACGAGTCCGACTACAGTGGCACGGTGCAACACCTGCCGCTTGTTTCGCATCGTCGTTGCACACAAGTTTCAGCTAAACGTTTTAACGTGTAACAGTGGCTTAACCAACATCTTAACATCCTGGCTTTGCTCGCTACGGCTGTCCGCTAGGTTTATCAGGAGCGAGTAGATCTCTAGCACCTAGGCCTAGGGTAGTCAGGGTAAGCAGACGAAATCTCCAAGTCCAAATTTATAATTGTTTCGCTTGTGAATGATAATATATACAGAGTTTCGATGCGCTGGTAGTCTAGATTAGCACAATAAATTCGTCCATTCATGTGTAAAAGAAAGCGAGGGTTACCACACTTTCTACAGGTCTGCTAGATTTCAGAAATCGCGCGTGTAACGGCGAATTCATTTTTTTTTTTAACGAACCCAGTCTTTCGACCGGGACAAAATGATCTATACTTACACGAAGTGTTTGGAAAGCAGTGTTTCAAGATGGCTGTCGCAAAGGTACGAGTTGCGTTTGCCGTAGGAATGTTGAGTCCATACTCAGCAATTTGGCGTTTAAATTGTTATCAGGTTTGTAGAACAAGTGTTACGATGTCACTTCATTGCTGTCGTACTTTAAGTATATCTTCACTACACTCAGCTGGCCAGAAGTGGAGAATAAAGTAAGTAGATATTTTGTCACATGTAAATACCAGTAAGTTTTTAATTTTAAAAGCTTTCTTTTTCTAAACTAGACGCCGAAAAGGCGATCACTAGGCTACCTGTTGCTCTAGTAGCTTGTTCATAGTTTGTTTTCACTGATACATCAGTATTTCAATAATTGCTCCTGATGAGTGAGTGCTGTGACAAGGATTGTAAAAGTTGTCCCTACAAGGTCAGCTGTAAAGATAGGGAGGTCGTATACACTATTTCGTGTAGTGAGTGCAAAGATAAAAGAGGACTGTGTATTGGTGAAACAGAAGTGTGAGTGAACGTTTCAAAGAACACATTGAGAATTACGAATCAAAAACTAAATCTAAATATGAACGTAGTGCTATATATACAAACATTCTATAAATTTACATCTGAACAGACATAAACTATATATGTCGCCGAAAATAAATAGCAAAACAGTTACTGTTCATCAGCAGGATACCTAA
>JAODFW020952051.1:0-10783 GCA_027575235.2 Palythoa mutuki
CTCCTTTATTAACACATGCATTAATTATTAAGATGGGAGGACTAAGATCTTTGTAGGGTAACCAAGAAAAGTAGTTTATGCATCTATTGGATGACTAAAACCTTAGAACTGCTTGATATAATTATATTTTCTGTATTTTTTTAAACATGGCATAATATACATTTTTTGATAAAAACATTGCATCAGTACAATATTGCTAAAAATGCAGCTACAATCTGTCACTCTGAAATTCTAAATGAAAGAAACTATAAAACACACCGAAACACTTAAAGACTGTTTAAGTCGATCACTGGGGGCCCACTAAAAAATAAGTAATAAAGTCATGATTGCCCTGTGTACAACAAAACATTTTACTTAAAAACCCAGAACTAATGGCTACACAAAGTCCAGATATACTGATGTTGTTAATTTAAAAAATATCCCAACATAACTTCCCAATTTAATTGATATTGTTTGAGAATTTATCACTCGTTATTATGATTAGCTTGTTTAATGAATATTGCATTGCGAGCGTCCTGATTGGTTCATTCAATAATTTGCAACCTTGGTTAAACCATAGTTAGTACTGAGTCTCCCTCTACTAACTATGGTTAAACCAGCTCATTTTCAGAATGAACTATTATATCAACCTCGTACGAGGTTGGAACTTATATATTATATATGGAAGCACCACTTTCTTTTTTCCGGTCGTTTATCAATAGAATTCATCATCAATCTAAAAGTGTATAATTTTTTAGAATTGAATGAAATTTAATAAGAAAGTGTTCCACTCACGTCCTGTTCCTTTTGATGGATATGAGGCGAAAATAGCCAAGTATCTATCACCTCTTATCCAACGTGCGCTCGTGGAATAATTGTAAAATATGCATGTATAATATCATCATTTCCAGCGTCAAACTTACCTCAAAGGTCCATTTCGTTTTCGCACAATCGGCCCAGCCCTGGATTGTGGACTGGCACTAGGAGTAAACCTGCAAATGAGAGAACCCTGGGAACGAGGACGTTGTGATGGACGTTGTGAGCAGACAGAAATGTAATAACTTACCGAAGCAACTTCATTATTATTACTTTTTCGGCTATTATTATGCCTTCAAACATAAACTCAGTTGTTTATTAGACTTTTAAAGCAGACGTTTCTTTCAGAAAGCGTAAGCAGTTACAAATACGCAGTATAAGGTAGAATAATGACTAAAAAGAAAAATACAAGGGGCCTCTCCTAAGTAATAGAAGGCCTTTATTACAAATCCCGTTCTACTACAAAACTTAAGACACATGCAAACCGACACAACATTGTTGGCCAGCTACATGCAACATTGTTGGCCAGCTACATGCAACATTGTTGGCCAGCTACATGCGACATTGTTGGCCAGCTACATGCAACATTGTTGGCCAGCTACATGCAACATTGTTGGCCAGCTACATGCAACACTGTTGGCCAGCTCATGCAACATTGTTTGGCGCAACATGTTGCGTCCATTTTTAATTATGGAAACACAACAATGTTGACACTTGTTGGCATTTGTTCTGTACATTTGAAGCCGGTCAAACTTTGACGCAACAAGTCCCAACAAATCTATTGTTTTGTGATCGTTAAAGCGTAGCGCAACAATGTTGCACCCGTTTGCTTAGAACTCACCACAATGTTGGCCTCGTGCATACGTCATTGCTGAATTACTGTACCAGAATGCATAGCTTCTTCAGACGATCGCCAACAATTTTTGTGTCCGTTTGCATGCATTGGCAAATGCTACAAATCCCAACTTAACATTGTTGGTCTAACAATGTTGTGCTCGATTGCACATGTGTTTAAGCTCACTACACAGTAGCCAATCGGGAGCCTCCTGACAAAAAGTCGAATTGTGTGTCGCGGGCTTTGAAAAAGAATTGCAACAATGTCAAAACAAAGGTGTTTGAATTACTAGATTCAGTCGCCAGACTATCCAGTCCACGTCATACATAGTAGATTTCTCACATTTTAACTACAATACTTGCGAAACACTTTGAAATACCGGAAGGCTCGAGAGACGTGATATAAGAAAATCTCAGACTGTCAGACTATCTTAAAATATGCAGAATGCAGCGAACACAAAATTTTTGTCACTGCTCTCTGTTTTTAAACCTCACTGACAGTGTTTATCGAAACGGACATACGTATATCGGAGTTAAGTTAACCATTAAGACTTGCTTTGCATAAGTTGCACGTTGATTTTTTCCATTTCAGTTCTGGCACTGTAGAAGATGAGGCGCACGTGACTGATCAGCTGACTGCTAAATCGGACAAAACTTTAACTGATATTTGAGATATGGAAAATCTAATGATACAGTGGCTGAAGGCACCTGGTTAGCCCCACTATTCGAAAAACGTGCCAGTGACCTGCTCAGTTGGCAGATATTACAGTATTAAACGTTTTTCAAAAAGAGATCAATAATTTGTCGCCATCATTACGATCATCACTCCGACAAGTTATTATTGAGAATATTATTGTAAACGACGCGAATTGATGTTGGATCAATTCAAAACAAACATGCGGTTTCTTATTTTTATCTCTAACTGAAAAGTTTCTCTTGTTTGTCATTGTTCTTCAGTCTCCAGCCGCGAGCTGCACTGCTGAGTATAGCCTTATCATTGCTATGATTGCGGGTAAAACTCATCTTTCCCCTTTATGTGTTTCAAATGAACTTTATTTTAGAAAAAGTTACTATTTAGTAATTGCAAATGCATCTGTCCTATAAGAAACGATAAATTGTTTGGACATAACTTCATTTAAATCGATATATAGTATCATCTAATTCTTTACATAAATGATATATCTATTTTTGCATGCAAATACTCTAAAATGTTGTCTTTGAAAGTCTAGCTCTTCATATCTACCTTTTATGTTTTATCATTAGGGCTGACAATTTGAAATAACTAGAAATTAAAAGATTTTGAAAGGTACTTCTTGAAATTAAGGAGCTACCTCAGTTAAAAGCCAAAGCCATTCAGTTTTTAAATTTATCTAGGTACCAATTTCAAGATCATTTAAAAAGTATCAGATTGAATTCGACCATTTTAGGCAACAGCATACCATTTTATAAGTCTTGTAAAGAACTATATGATAGCGTTACAAAATCACAAGAGCGAGAAAGAGTTGACGAGGATAATCATAACACTGACAAAAAAAAAGAGTTTTAAAAGTCAACATTTCAAAACCCGACCAAGATTTTAATCTTATCATTGCAATGATGTGTCGGATTTCGTGTACGGAAAATATATCACAGATTACAATCGCATATTTAATCGAAAACCTCTGTTTGTGTCTGGCTTCCTGTTGTCGTAACTTATTACCATAGTATAGCCAGTTTTACTGCTTTGGGTATTTTTGATGGATTTCGTCGAGGAACAAGCTGCTTTGTTGCGGCTGATTTTGTTGTCAGTATTGTGCCTTTACTGATGTAAAAAGTGCACACTAAATCCAGTGGATTAAGACATAAAGTGAATGGAACGAAGTACATCATTTAAAAGCTAAAAAGGTACATTCATGTTTTCTCGCATGAATTCATTACGAATTTTAGAATATTATTAACGGTTATCAAATAATCTCGCCAAAGTACGACTGTACATTTTAAAAAGTGAAGATTATTGATTGCGATAGCAATTATAGCTTTGCTTTTGATATACGACTGATATCGCCATTAGTCCAGTCGCATATGAAATAAATATGCCAGACTGAAGACAACCGAAACACATCAAAAGATCCACTTTTTCTTTATTTCTCGCCCTTACATTCTGCAGTTGTACTTTGTCATCTAAGACGTAAAAACGAAGGTTAAAACAAACAAAGATGATGGGATTTTTAAAACAAACAGTAAATTTATTCCTAAGTACATGCATCATGATCCTATTTTGTATCACAAAATTGATATAAATATTCAAAGCAACCATAGTCAGTAGTAGATATCCCTTGCAATATCAAAGACTAATTCTCATTGGCTTAATAAAAAGAGTCAAATCCATCTATTTAATAATTTTCCGGAAACGCATTAGTCATATAAGGACTTGAAAGACTCTTAAAAGCTAGTAAAGGCTGAAAACACAAAACAAGATTTTAAAAGTAAAACGTAGATTTTCTAGTTTTGCTTTTTACCAACTGCATTTTTAAAACAGCTAGTTTCTAAGACTCTGTGACAGCAACTTTGATCGAAGCTTAAGCAAGCTTAAAGTCGGCGTTGTCGTGGCTGATTATCAAGATATTATCTTCAAAATTCGTTTTTCAAAAACCCAATAAGAAGCAGGAGAATCAGAAAATCACTTTTTATTCGTGAAGACGATAATGACTGAACACTGAAGGACAATATCACACTCCGGAATTCCAGCTAGAGAAATACTCTTGTTGCAGAATTTAGATCCTAAAGAAGCGCGTGTCTTAAGAACCGGTATGTAAAAATTGAATCCACAAATTCTTACTTATTTTTATAGCATTACTGTTTGAACAATCCACTCTATAAGTCCTGGCGAATACTTTTTTCGTTTAAAAAGTTGTTATCATTTCTTCGGGAAGGTCAGAAATATGAGGTGGAAGATAGTGTAAAGGTTTTTTATAACGAAGTGTATTTTGTACTTCGCTTGAGTACAGATTGACGGTACATTTATATTTTAGAATGTTTAACTTTTTAGTATATAGGAAATTGTTTTTGGGAGTATACTTTGCTCTTTAACCCTATAGGGCATAAAGAAAAAAAAGTTATACGAAGGCATGGGGGGGGGGGAGGGGGGGGGATCAATCGGATCCCTCGTCCCTCTCATGCCTTCTAGGGTTACTGATAAAGCGTACAGAATTTTAGTTTACATAATCCCAAACCCACTTTCTTCCCCTCTGGCCCATTTTGCTGTCTACCTTGGTTAACTGGAACAGATGATGTCAATCCTATACGCATTCTCCCCCCCCCCCCCTCTTCCGCCCTTTTTGCTGTCTTCCTTAATTAACTGGAATATATGGCGTCAATCATATACGCACCCCCCCTCCCCCCTCAAGCCCTTTTTGCTGTCTACTTTAGTCGACTGGAATAGATGGCGTCAACAGCTGCGCGTGAGAAGCAGGTAACGAAAAAATATTTGTTTTTTTAATCTTTTTTAAACATTTTTTGACCTTTTTTGTAAACTTTAACTGTAACTGTAAGCTGTTTTTTCTTGGTTGAATGTTTCTTAATAATAACCGGAATTCCATGAGTTAGTCACTTTTAAATGTTTCTAATGTCCAGTATAACAACAACAACAACAATAACAACAACAACAACAATAACAACAGCAATATAAAAAAATACAAAATAAATAAACAAACAATATGATGATGATCATCATGATGACGATGACGATGATGATGAGAATGATGATAAACGTGATGATGTTGTTTTTCACAATTATATAATGATTGGAAATTGCATTTTATATCTGCGTCCTCACTATAAAACATTATTTTTGTATTTTTTAAGAGTCAATGTCTGTAAAAACCAAAGTTTGGCCGGATCCCGTCAAGTTTTGGATTTTTTCAACTTTTTCGTATTTTGTCCAAATGACCCCTATAGTAAGTTATTTTCGAAAATTATACTGAAAGGTTTGGAAGCGCTTTGATTTTTTCAAAATCGTGGGATATTTGAATCATGCCATATTGGCTCTTCACTGCAGTGTCGGTTGCAATTTTTAGGTTTACAGATTATCAATTTTGAATTTCCTCGTACGGATCAACGATATCACCTATATAAATAAGCATTACATAAAGGTTCTATCCACCTTGCAGAAACTCAATATCAAATAGAAAATGATGCACTTGATAATGTATTTAGGCTCGTTGAATATACCCCGGTCACAGTGCTTCGAACGGAAAAGTTCTCTCATGAAGGTCTTTTCTCCACTGATACATTAATTATATCATAGTAAATTAAATCAACGGACTAGGACTCTAGTGTGAAATCCTACAGGTAAAAAATAAACTGAGAGTTCTCGACGTGGAGTGTATTTTGAAGCTCTTCTGTCTTTTAGCTACTTTGTTAACATGGCAGCTCAAGATTTTGTATGACAACAACTAGTTAGAAGAAGACAAAAATCGATCGAAGTGAGAAGGTTCTATATAGTATTTCATATGATGTTTTGAAGCTCTCAAGCTAAAAGCTATAATATTTTGTAAGAGATGTGTGCACATTTGTTCAATAATAACCAAACAAGGCCCAGGAAAAACAAAAGAGGCGCAGGTTGATCATGAGGTCACGCAAACTTTGTTGTCTCGAAACTGCTTAAAAGACATAGATTCAGAAAAATTGTGGTATTTGCAGCACCTGGACTGAAAGCCAACGTTTGATCTTATCAGTTTTTGCACTGCGTAAATGTGGCATTTCTACATCTTCCAATTCGTAGGGGTACTATGGGTACGCACGCACTCAACCATTGGGGAAATGACACCACAGCAACTTAACAAGTGCCTGCGAAAGTTTTGTTTTTCGGCAAGAAGGCGAGACGGAACATTTTACAATAAAAAATCGCTTACCCCTTAGTGAGCGCGAGTGTACGTCGCAATTTTTTTGTCTGACCATTTGTCGGTATACTGTCACAAATAAAGTTACTCTTTGGTCCGCTAGTTATTCAGCTAGTTTCGTATGTACTAAAAAATTATTCACCTCATTGTCCGTGAAAGTGGTGGATATTTACCTCGCCGCTTCGCTCACCACTAGCATATACCCAACCAGCGTAAATTATTTTTCGCGTGCTCTGATTGGTTCCCTAAAAATTGAATTTCCAGGATATTCAAAGATTAGCAATCGGGAAAAACAAGATGGCGTCGCGGTTTTCAAAAGTTGTAAGCGAAGCTGAAATTTTAGAAATAGATAATACGCGGCAGTTTCCGAAAACACAAAAAAGTCAACAAAATTTGGATGGGAACAGGCAGTAAGACAGAGGCAAAAACTGATACAGAAATCAGCGTAGTATAGACCAAAAGCAGATGTGGCAGCTTTCTACCCAGCCACACCCAAGTCCAAATTAGTCACGAGGATTAAAAAGGTCATTGAAGAAGAGACGAGAAGACCTGAAAACATGAAAGTGCGTGTAGTAGAGAAAGGAAGAGTGAGCCTAAAGGCTAAACTGGTGAAGTCAGAAACAGACGAAATAGCGAATGTATGGCCCCAGATTGTTACCTTAACGTAGTAGAGCAAGGTGGAGGACACTACCATCGAGTGGATGCGTTATATGAAGTAAGATGCGAGTTATGCAAGCAGACGAATAAGAGCGCGAGCTATGTTGGTAAAACAGGAGATTTCGCCTATTCGAGATGCCTAAAACACCTGGAGGCCGTGAGAAAAGATGACATTAAGAGCTCAGCCCTAGCTATGCACCTGCGAGAGTACCATCTAACACAAGTTGGACATGAAGAAGCGTTCAAACTCAAAGTATTAAAAACTTTTCAGAAGCCAATGGAGCAGTAAATCACTGAAGCTGTTTTAATAAATAATAATAAAGCAGACATCGTCATGAATAGGAATGAAGAATGGGTTGCTGTCCGTTTGCAACCAATTTACTGAGCCGCTCTCGAGATTTCCTTTTTAATGATGGTAATTTATTCTATCGACTCGCAAGGCACTACCGGGCAATTGTCAAACAGTTTGCTTAGAACACTGAAGACGTAACGGGCGTTACAAAATATATTTTTTGCGTTTGCAAATAAAAGTACTCATTTTGAAAAGAAAAACAAGTTCACAAATCATGAATTATACGATTAACACAGAATTCTAATAATTGTTTCATTCATGAACAAGTCTCGCGCGTCATGCAATATGTGCGCGGTGACTTGGCTCAGGATGAAATAAAATATATTAAAAGAAGCATGTTTCTCACTGATTCGCTGGTTGAGTATATGCTAATGTGATTATTCACCTTAGTGTCCGTGAAAGTCAAGTACATTCACCCATCTTTACAAAGAGGAGGCTTTTTGTCAATTATCTGATCCTACTTTTTATCTTGACATAAACAAAGACATCATCAATTCTTTTATTTCTGCATGACGGCAACCTTCCTCAGCCTGTCTAAACAGTTCGTTGTTACCACCTAAGATAAAACACTATCTAACATTCTCTAAGCTTAAGAAATCAATACAGTTCGCAATAAATAGGGCACGTAATCCACTGAGTACAGCTATCCTTTATACACAGCTGCAAAACTTTTGAAAAAGGACAATTTGACACAAATCAAGAGCCCAAATTTGATGCTTTCAGTGTAGGGCCTATAAGAGATGGGGTTGTTTTGACACCAGGTAAATCGGCTCTCATCAAAAGTATAGGTGAATATTGAATCTTAAGTCCAAGATAACTAACCTTGTACGGTTTTGGTAAACCCGAATCTCCAGATTTTCTGAAAAAACCAAGGTTCTGAGATTCTTTTTCCCTGCTACAAATTTCCATAAAATGATAACAAAGTAAACACAACTTGTATGTATTTATTTTATCCGCACTGCTGGAAACTGAGTCGCTTTCGACCCGGTCAGTTCATGTTAGGTTTTCCCAGCTCTCAAGGAAATTGAAGGCAAAAATCATTTTCTTGCGCTATTCCTTCCTTTGTTTCACATCTATAAAATAAAAATGAATATCAGAATATCCGAGTTCCGTTTTAAAAAACTAAAAAAACTAAAATTTAGCGTGTTAATAATGAAAATATGAAAAAAGCAAGTTTGTAAAATTGCACACGGGGAAAAACATTTTAATAGAGTTAAACCTCAAGACACAAGAAATACTTTGAAAAAACGCTAATTTTTTTAAACTAAGCAGAGCCTTAGCTCATTGAAATGTACCTACGGAAAAAGTCGTCAAGAACACTTCGAAGCTATCACAAAAAATCTTCATCGCGTTATTATCAGGTTTTTAAAAAGCCATTTCTATAGCTAGAGTACTAACGCATCTGAATAACGAATTTTAAACTTAAAGACTAAAATTTCTTTAATTAAAATTCAGTAGTCAGGTCAACACCATTTAACTCCTCCATATTCTAAATAACCTCTTTGAGTTTGTTTTTCATTATTCATATTCTAAATATTTGTGAATATTTGATTATCAAAATGTCCTAGCTCTTTGAAAAACAAAGTCAAACTGTTAGATTCCCAGCTTTTTGCGAAAAGAAAAATTGTAATCATGTAAGAATCTAATTTTGATGATTTAAAACGTGTACTTTGCGACCATTGCCAATGCATTAAAAAGTTGACACCTTACTAACTGATAAAAGCTTTCATTTTAAGAAATGTGTTCGAATCAGGACAGCTTTTGTTGGGGAGGTGTGAAGCCGTTTTCACCATGTCCCGCCTCCAGATACTAACTTAATGGAAAACTTTCTAATATATTCACAAAATGTCTCTTATTGAGGGAGACAAGAGGCAGAGCGAAGCCGCATCTTCAAGGCACAATGTTTTAGTTTAATTTCATCTAGTGTTTAGGTAAGTAAATTTTTTATCAGATAATATTCGCTATTTTTTTCAAATTAGAATAATCCTTGTTTCTCTTAAATTTGCTGGATTGATTTAACGAAACCAGAGTGAAACTGAAGAGGCGGGGACAAGCATGTTTTCTATAGCAAATCTTGAAAACGTAACGTTGCAGTCTGTAAAATAATACGGATAAAATTTTTCTCATATAACAGTATTACAACATTGTCCACTAAGACGCTTTTTTAAAACGAAACATTGAGGTTGACAATTACGTTCAACTATAAAGAAATTGCCATCTTCTCTTCAACGCTATATGCGCATTGCTATTGTTTATATTGTGGGTTTTTTTTGAAAGATAAAACTTTCAAAATACCCTCAAATTGTCAAAATCTAAACTGTTAAAAAAAGCTAAATTATCTTTATATTACAATTTTTTAATTGTTGAGTGAGGCCAAAGTTATCAGTACTCTGTCCTTACAACTTTAACCAGCAATGCAGTTGTTCTTTTTTTGTTTTTAAAACGCATAAAGTGCGTCTGTATTAATTGAGCTGTTCAAAGCGAGCATAACCCCGAGTCCTCAACAAATTCCTAACTGACAGATAACTCTTTCATCGAACCATTTATTTACCATCAACTTCGTACACACCTGTGCCAGCCCGGCCAGCGCTTAGATTTTGTACTGATTGACACAAAAAAGTTTTCTTTCAGGCGTCGTCTTGAAAGGATTCAGTTATGCAAATACAGTCGATATAAACTACATTCATATAAAACATAAATTAAAATTTGAACTTTGTGTTCAGTCGCTTGAATAACATCGATTTTCACTAGGTTTTTTTTTTGTGACGGGTTTTCCTGCTATATTAAATAACACAACCATTTGTTTGATGTATTTCTTACTATTTTTTTAGTCTTGAAGAACGTTAAACTTAAAATACTATTTTGATTCAAAGCTGTTCTTTGCTATGTCTATGTTTGCGAAATACCCTTTACGCGAGTGACAATTTTTTTCCTGTCAGCCCTACCTGCCAAGTTCAAAAAGTTTGGGGTTACAGCCGATAGCACTATTAACTGTGTAATTTCAATACTTTGCTTTTAGTAGGTCAACTGAATAAAGCCATGATGGAGATTTAAAAAAAACTTTAATTTCTTTTGACGCTCTCGGTGTAAAAAATTTTAAAAATACTTTTGTCAAAGGCTAGAATTTATCAACGGAATAAATAAAATCTTGTGCAAAAAATCAGTCTTACACGCGGTGTGAATAAAGAGCCCCTATTTTTCCAATAAGCCATGCAATAAATTAGTTTCTTATTTTTACTGGCTTTAAATAAAAACAAAAATTTTT
>JAODFW020952146.1:0-10782 GCA_027575235.2 Palythoa mutuki
ACAAGAGCCAGGAGACCAGTAAACAGGCGAGCCACAACAAAAATGAGCACAAGGGAACACCCACCCACCCCTTCCTCTCTGTCTGTCTCTAAGACAAAAGTCAGAATATCATATAAACATATCACAAATAGATTTTTTTTCTAATTCTCATCACTCCCAACTTTGATCTTCCTGTCGGGGGTAGTTTCTGTTTTATTCTCTTGTCCAGTTCCGACTCAGTTTAGTTCTTTGATAATGGCTCTATATATACTTTCAATGAACGCAGTAAGTTCCTATGAATTTGGCAGTTTTAAAAAGATATCGAATGTACAATTGTCATTAAAACTGTATCATATTTTAGCGGACAAAAACTGCTGACTCCATTGCCTTCTTATAACCCCCATCCCCCCGGCATGCAAGTTAGTACCACAACATGCACATCATATTGCCAAGCGCAATCTTGACGAAGCCCCCAAGGTTTTCGTGTCAAAATTACCGCTAGCACACCTCACTAAATCGTTTTCTCAAAGAGTTGAAAGTATCTTGTTTAAAACTACCCGACGTTTCAAACGAAGTCGTTAAAATGTAGCCACCACAACGCTGGTGCGTTTATTACAAGTTGGTAGTTTGTTAGAAAATTCACGTTTATTAAATATACTGCGGTAAAAATTAAAAACAATGCATTTGAGATGGTTGAAAGTATGAAGCTACTGTAGCTTTATATTGAGATTTTCACGATCGAGTTCAAACTGCACGTCATCTATGACCTCTTCAGTCCTACGGAAGAAAAGAACCGATTGTTTCATCGGAAACAGCATATATGTGATCCGGTATTAAAGTAACTAGTAAGTGTTTCATCGTGATATACAAAC
The DNA here is from genome assembly GCA_027575235.2 of Palythoa mutuki. NCBI lineage: Eukaryota > Metazoa > Cnidaria > Anthozoa > Zoantharia > Sphenopidae > Palythoa > Palythoa mutuki. The sequence goes on from JAODFW020952146.1 coordinate 852, forward strand.
AACAAGAAGTGAACGGAGGTGTTCGGATAATTAAAGAGACATGCACCGTTTCTAGTTTTTGGTAGGGCCGTTCTCAACCTATTCATAACTCTTGAAAAATTTCGGACCAATTCAAAACCTACCAAAAATTTATACCAATTGGCAATTAATTAATATCAGGAACCAAAATCCGTTCTGCTAGGGTAGTGTTTTCTTCTATTTTTAGTCTACACTATGAATTATTTAAAAAATAAGTTTCTTACAATAAAATAAAAACCCTCATGGGAAATGTTTAATTTATTGTCATCCTTTTAACTGCTTTACGCGAAGCGCCAAAACAACGATTAACTTCCAAAAGCCGTTGGATTTCAGAATTAATACTATCTATACCAAACTCTTTAGAAATGTATTTGTATATTTTATTGCGAAACTATTTCACTGCTCAGTGGTAATAATATTCATTCTCGTTTCCTTGCGTTTCGTAACTGAATTCCTCTCAAGATAAAAGGAATTTTACTTGATGCTCAATATATGTTGCACTTACAACACAAAAGGAAGGAAATCGAAAACGTCACTGATGGCCCTCCAAGTTCAGCCGGATATTTACTGTCCCAGTCACTAAATGGGAACGTAGGCACTTACAGGACTAAAGAAAATGGAAGAATCTCTCAAACTGAAGAAACTTGTTGTTCAGTATACTTTTTGCTCACTAGAACGGCTCTTCATGGTGCCGCCCGGCCGGGAACACCGAGATTAAGAAGTAAGAACTGCGCTAGCGCAAAATTCTAGCGAGCAAGAATCTTAGACAGGGCTTGTATCAAAGCTCTGATGGAACTGCCTAGACCAGAACGAACTGTTGATGTCCAATTAATAAAACTCAAACAGCTTTTGACCGCGTTATGCAATAAAATGTACAAAATTAAAATTCACGTTTTATTTGTTTGGCGCTTTTGTTCACATGTCAGGTTAAACTAAACACCCACATTAACATTACTCAAGCATAGACGAAATCTTAAATCACGATTCTCAACAAAAACGACACAATTACCCGCCATGTACAGATTACCTTGTGACTGGTCGTAATGCTGGCAAATATTCTTTTTAAAAAAGCGTTTGTATGTCGTCTTCCTGTTGTTTGAAGTTCCACAAAAGTATCGAGAGGTTGTTTGGATACACAGTCATCCATCAGTATCAAAATATAATTTTGTCTAATGACTACTTTAATCAAAATTTAAATGAGCCGAGTGCTTTGGATCTGCAGTAGCAGATTGTGAAGTGTGATAATCAGCGTTGCTGCATTGCGTGTTTATCTATTTCTTACAAATCAGGATCGCAAGTATTGTAGTGTAAGCACCCTTTGAATTTGATTTGAAATGCATACATATGAATTCTTTAGCCGCCAAGTTTTTAGTTCTACTGTTTGTGAATACTAAAATTATTTTCCATTATTCAAAGTTTTTTTTTTATCATACATGAAATTTAGAATAGTTCTGAAAGTTGGACAGCATTTACTGAATTATTTGAAAAATAAATCCTTACGTCGTTTATATTAGTATGGTCATTATTGCAGTAAACAAAAAAAAATTAATTTGCATTTTATCATTGCATATCAACTTATCTTGTTCCATCATTTCTCTCCAAAAATGGAATTATAGTTTTATAGTTTTATACAAACGTTATTCTTGTTCATTATTACTCGGTAGCTCTTTTTCCCCCCTTCACTTCACCCACCGCAACACATCATGCAACTAAAAGTGTAACTCTCCTGCACAACTCACCTGCAAGAGACATTTTTCATTTTATATATATATTAACGTTGCTATTTTTAAATCAAAAAGTGATAAGTCAGCTATTGACAGATATAATCTTGGCTAATATTTCGCCGTCTGTTTGAAATTAGGTAAAGACTTTGATTTCACTTTCAGTACCAATAATACTAGCAGGCAGCCGCCACCGAGTCCACTGAGAAAATGGTCGGACACATTTATACTCGCCTTTAGTACGTTTATTCTTTTTCCTTGCACAACAACATTTAAAATAATTTGTTCAGCTGTCTTTAGCTGTAAGAAGATCAGCCATAATGAGTAATAAATTACTTCTACCGTGTTCCCAGAATTTTCAGTACTTTTTAAAACAGATCGTTTTCACACAAACTGTGAGAAACAGATTAGGACGTTGAAATGAACGGCTGCTCTAAAAGAAGGGATTAACTTAAGGTTTTTAAAAACCGAATGGTTACAATAGAAAAAACGAGATTCCAAGAGCATTATTAATCTTACCTTCGTCGGTTTCCAGTTTACGAAACGAGGTTGCTGGAAGCGCGATAATTATTGCAACCACTGCAAGAGCAATTGCAATGGCGACCCACTTTACCCACTGTTCGGCCATATTCTAAAAACTTGTACTGTAGCTGTGTTCAGTTAACGAAAGCTGTGTACAATTTCACCTTCAATAAATCAAATGAAACTGGACACGTCAAAGTTTGATCACCGCAGGAGAAAACTTATGCGCACCACTGAAGGTTGCACCTCAAAAGCGAAATCCTTTGAAATGTAAATATTTTTACTTGTAGTTATATAAAGAAAGTGAAGCATTATCATTATGTATTATCACTGACGGGGGGGGAAGGGGAGGGACCCTGATCGAACAGAAATCTGTGAGTTTCAAAGCCTAATAATGAATGAATCATGAGGCGATGCCTCAGTTCTTTTCGAAATTAAACGGAAAAATATAACCCTTAATTTATATTTTTGCTTGAATGAGGAGTTCTAACGTAATATATCGATGATGTTTCTTGATGTTGCCATTCCGGGCTACCCTTGACCCAGTAGACCCTTGGGATTATTCACTCGGTTAGTTTTGTTTTCGTGTCGGCGCAAGTAAAGTTGTTCTACTGTCAGAAATAACTATTACGTCCTCGTTTTAGAGGAAGATATTGCAGAATTCCTATCAGAAGTGATCGAAAGAGGAACCACTTTGAGGTCGTGTTGGTTTATTTCACTTGGCAAGTATTTTCCTGGCTGGTTAAATTTGAATATTCAAATTTCTTTGCTTCGTTTTTGACTATTTTAACACTCCCACAGCACTTTGGAAATATTACCCTGCAGCGAGACTGCTCCAATAACAGTGAACATGGACGGAACACGAGTCTGCATTCTCCTAATCGTTGCAGTTTGTGCGTTGTTGCTCGTAATTCTATTACCGTTGTCATTCTCCACCGTAGAATATTACGAGGTAAGTTTTCTGTTCTGTTTATTCGTGGTCGATAAAAATCAAGTCTATTGTATTCACAAACACCTTTGATTTTAACCCTTGCGGCATCTTGCTTTTGCTGCTAAATATAAATGAATCCAACTCTAGCGGAGGAGACTTTTTGTGACATTTAACTCGAGAGCCTTAAACCAAATGCAAAGAAAATTTCCTACTATCGCGAAAGGCCGGGTTTTTAAACAGCTATGATTACGAAAACAGAAATGATTCAGTGAAGTTGTGACTGTACTATTACTAAACTAAACTTGTTCTTTACTAAACACTAAAACGGTTCAAATTATACCAGTTTTTTTACCAGGTTTTGTCATAAATCAATAAATACTTACAAATACATCCGGTATCCTTGAGCGGAGCGGATTTGCAGAGAGCGGTTAAAGAAATATGTTCATATATCAGACACTGGGGGAAAGATTTTACCATAAAATAACTCCTTGAGCGAACATGCAGTTATTGGGAAGTGAAATATGTTTATTTACAAAATGATGAAACAAAACGAAAATACATTAAAATAATAATTAAAATACATCGTCGTAGTATATCAAATTACACTTGCAGACATGGAAGTTTGCGATTTTTAAAACAAAAGCTAAATTTAAATACATTTATTTTGAAAAACGCAAGAAAGCTTTTAAAAACAAATTAATTACACTTTTTTATTATTCTAGTTATTTTGTATACCAGATTTCGATATTTTGAATTTTTGCTGTTCACTCGCTTTCACTGAAAGCAAAACATAGATTTTCTTGTGATAATATCATACACCAAATATGAAATTCAGTTGACAATACAGATTTGCTTGAAGCAAATCCAGATTTAAAATACGTGTTCTTCGCAATATTTTTTTAAGGAATTTCACACCGACGTTCATTAAGAGCAGTTGAAAGAAAGTAAAGACTTCACAAAAAACAAATTGGGGACGGTTCTCTCATCTTCGTTTTTATATACTTTCTCCCTCAATTTCGCTCGTAATTAAAAAGAATAAAACGAATGCAGACGAAATCTTGCTTGCAGCATTGACACAAAGCCAATTTACATCTTCATTCAATGTCTAATGAAAGCAGATTTAGTGCTTTTCTTTCGAAAAGTTTGTGGGAAAACTGAAATTGAAAAAATAAATTATCCAAGTTTATCACGGACCCGCAAGAATTTATTGACAATACAAAGGTCACCAAACAACAACAACAACGATTTATAAACCATTGCTTAATCACAAAAAATGTATGTATAGAAGTTTTCCAACTGACGTCATAGCTGCCATGTTTGGGTACCTCGATGATTTCTTTTGTTTAGAATACCAACATGGCCTCCCCGTCTTTTGTTTTTGGCGTCTCTGGGGATTGTATGACAACCATCTATACATTAATCTTAACATGCAAAAATATTGTCAGTTGATCTGTTTGCTGATCTGTTTGCTGATCTGTTTGCTGATCTGTTTGCTGATCTGTTTGCTGAAAACGTCATCGGACTGCTTTTTGTGAAAAGCTCGTTTAAAGTATTCTTTCATTAAATAGTTTTTAAAAAAACTATTCAATGCATCGGCGAGTAGATACAAACTCCAAGAAGCTCGTTTAAAGTACTCGTGTGTGTAGCGTGTTACATACTTGTTCAGTGCTTGCCTTGTGCTTTTAAAACGTCCACACAATTTCTCAGTTTGCATGAGTGCAACAGCCGACATTATGATTATACGACAAACGGAAAGAAAGTGGCAAAACACCGAAAAGAGCTGTAGTAAATTGATGTTACTACCTCATTTCAACAGTTAAACAACATCAAACGTATTGTTAAAATTTGCTGTTTTAAAATATAATTGAATTAAATTGAAGCTTTTATGAAATGAAATGAAGTGAAATGAAGTGAGGTGTTCGGAATTTCGGTTTTTAAAGATTTTCGAGAATGGTGTCATGATCAGAATCTCGCTTTACTTAATTTTTTGTCCAGTTTCTGAGATTTCGAGAAGGAATTTGACCTTGAGTTGTCACAATTTTAAAAATTTCAGTGTTGAACTTGTTAAAAACTTCTGCTCTACTAAATGTTGGATATTACGCTAGGTTAGTTTAAGATCATTCTCTCATTAGCATTTCAAAAGTTTTGACGGTTCGAGCCAAATAACAATATCAATAGAAGAGAATGGCAACAGATAATGAAGACAGATAATAGTTTCATTTCTGAAATTCACTCCTACACACCCCTATGTAACAGACCTGGTGCCTTCTGAAAATTCACCAGGTTTTTCACCAGGTTGACATAAATAATGATTTCTCAATATTCTACCAGGTCGCAAGGGAGGTTTAGTTTTTCACCAGGTTCGTCAAAATTTGACCAGGTTTTACTCCAGAATTGACCAGGGCCCGGGTTGACCAAAATCTCACCAGGTTGGGGAAAATAGCCCACCAGGTTGGGTTTCGCCAGGTCTGTTACATAGGGGTGTTCCTACTACTGAGTCCTACTTTCTTCCTTCCAAATATCGGCTAAACTTGCATCGTGAGAGGTTTATAGATATATATATTGTAAATATAGACCTGTGCTAAAACACGTGGCGTGTGTGGACTTGTGGAGGACTTGTCATTTTTGTGTTAACTTATAGCTTTAGTAACGAACCAAAGGACCACTTATAAGGACAATTAATTTTGCCCAGAATTTAGAACAAATGCCCCTTTATATGTAGCAAAAAATACTCTTTGCTGAAAGTACAGTTATTAAACTGACAGAGAGTTTTTCACCTATGACGGCAGAGAGGCAGGTTTGGCGTTCTTTCAACAATGTGAAAAATAATTTTAAAATGTCTTCATGACCGTTTTTGCTTCCACACGAAACTGATGTCATTTGAAATCCTATATTTTTAAACTTTTTATTTGTCTTTCTGTTTCTGTTTTCTTTTTTCTTTTTTTATTTATCATCAGGTTTGTTTGAATTTCTTTGCAGTACGGAGTGGTAAAGCGAAAGTCAACAGGCTTTGTGAGAACTGGAAAAGACGATAAAGTTTATACGGGCGGGAGGTACGCCATTGGTCCCGATCATACATTCAAAAAATTTCGTGCCGACGCCCATTTTGAGCTGCTCAAAGAAATCAACGTCTTCACAAGAGACAAAGTGGAAGTTACCCTCACCTTTGCATTTCAGTACTTTCTCTTCAAACAAGATTTAAAAGACCTTCACAATGAGTACGATCTCTTCTACGGGCCTGTGGTGAGAAGCAAAGCTATGGATGCCATTAAAGGTAAGTGAAACTTCTAAAAATAGAGACGTAAGTTTTAAAGAAGTTATGCTAATAAAAACAATGAATAACTGCATTATTGAAAAGAGCGTTTTAAATCTTCTAAATGTAATGAGTACATTTACATCGGCAAAAAATTACGAACGTTAAAATTCGGACGTTTTATTTCGGACAAATAACTTTCGGACATTTTGTCTGACATTTTGCTGAAACATAGTAAAGATTATGTGTTTGAAAACACGATTAAGGCTGACTTAGATCGAAGCGGTAAAGAGTTAGCCCATAGAAACACCTCACACGTCCACATCATTAGCCATAGATACTGAGAACCTAGATAACATTGAAGATGATGAGTACAACACGATTGTAATAAATGGTGATGAAGAGGATTGACAATTAAGGACCAGCTCGTATCCAGCTTTACTTGCTCTCGGATGAAAATATAGAACTGCAATGTACATTTGATCTTTTATTTTCAATAAACATAATCCATTTTCATGTAGGGAAGGTTTTGTCTCAAATTCCTGCTTTGTCGTGTGTAATGTAATGGATATATGTTTTTGTTAATACGGTATGGTAGAAGTTCGGACGCCAAATTTTCGGACGATTTTATTTTTGGACAACATTTTTGTCCGAAATTAAACTCGTCCAAACGTTTGTGCATGTAATGCATCTATTTACGTCTCAGTGTCATTAGGCCTGGGACTAGCTCAGGAGATATCGTAAACCTTGGCGAGCAAGGCGAGACACGAACCCAGGTCCCAGTGGTGGGAGGCACGTGCATGGCCACTAACCGTGAGACCTTCCTGGCTTTTTTTGGATCGAAGACAGTCGCAGTTATTACTGGCAAATTGTCTGGCGAATGGTATTAACCTTTATTATATATATGATATTGTGTTTGCAGGCGAAGCCGCTAAGCACATGGTTCAGTCGTATCTGACTGAGCGAGAAAAGATGGAGAATACGTTGGGAAGCGCGATCAGACTTCGTCTTGAAGGAAGATGCTGTAGAACTACATGTGCTAAATGTCAAATAGAAAACTGCATCGAGTACAGAATGTGTAAGAAAGAAGACAAAGGTTTGTTTGTAAACGTGAAATTTTATCAACTTCTGGAGGTGGACATTCATTCTGAGATTAAAAGTCAGTACCTCAAGAAAGTGACGGAGCTGGCAGAAAAGGAGAGAGCGAAATTCGTTCTTGAGGAGAAAGTGAGTTAACTTCTTAAACTCTATAATGATCTTTCCTTCGGTATTGGCGTTCTAAAGCAATATATGGATTGCAGCGTGTATGAGGCTAGCGACTCCATCAAAAAATAAAAAAGACAAAATAACAATTACCTTTTTATGGAACATATATTTAAACTCAAGAAAAGAGACGTTAGGTGGACCCCTCAGTTATTTTGATCCATTGCTCCTATCAGTTAAATTGCTTGCAGTGATGCAACGTGTTTTGGAGGCGCGTTTATAATAAGGGAGAAGTCTCTCATTTATTTTGGTTCAATTCACTGGGCCTCTCAAAACTTTTACTTCGTAGAGACGATGTGTTGAAGTGGATCCAAGACTAGATAGCGTAAAACGTGTAACAATAGAAATGCATCTTAGCCAATCAGCAGCGTCACAGACAAGTCGCAGCCACACCGGAGCTAGATACCAATCTCTTGCCTCTCAAGCACAAAATTCGATCACGGTGCAAATCTTGAGCCGCTCTTTTCACACAGTCTATAATGTCTACACGATAGACTAACAAATAAAGCCACTCTTACATGAAAACATATACGTTACATTACAATGTTTTAAAGCTGGATATTTTCATATGTTTTAGACTAATTTGAGTTGCAGATTTGTTCATGTAAACGAACATGTATATGTTATTCTCCTTTGGAATATCTAACAAATTGTAAACCCAATCTCGTTACCAGGTTGAGCGAAAGAAGACAGACCAGGAGAAGAACAGAATCTACAATGAAGCTAGAGAGATTTACCAGAATGCAACTGCGGAAGCTGCAGTAATCATAGCTAACGCTAAGGCTCAGTCCCTGTCTATCATTGAAAACCAGCGCGCGGAGAGCCTGAAAGCTCTGTACACCGCGGCTAATTTAACAACAATCACTGAAAAGGCCTCTTTCAACTTTATCCGGGCACTGCGTGAGAACAAGAAAGCCAAGCTTTATGTCGGCTTCCAAAATCTTCAAGCCCGCTCCTAAAAACAATTGGAATTTTCAATAACATTTTTCTTTGCCCTTGTTAGTTTTCATTTCTTAATTGTGTTTCGTTTGAATAAACATAAGATCAAATAAGCGGAGGGAAACTACTAGAAATAACAAACAGTTTTTGTAAGTGAACGAGTTCTCGTCTTACAAAGAGTGGTCAGAACTTCCTCAGAACTTTGTTTTACGCTCAGCTCTACAATGCGGGTCTGCTGCAAGACACGGGGACTGTATTTTTCGTAATGGTTTATTGCGACAATTTCTGCAATATTTATACAAGGTTAAATATACTAACTAAAGTAGGGCGTGTATAAGTAAATTGAACTAAAAACATTAATAACTATAATCATGTTTAAGGCGTTTATGCTGTACTTTGTCCGAGTGAACCGCAATTGCGCGTAGGTTTTTCCTGTACGTAAAGGCTTCCCATCACGTTTACAATATTTAGCATTGTCACGTACAGTTACAATGAAATGCAAAATTTAGTTATGGAAATGGCGTGGAACACGCCAGCTGTCACAGTATGTGTTTTATGTTTATTACTTTACTGGACGGTGTGTTTACTGGACGGCGTGTTTCCTGGACGGCGTGTTTACTGGACGGCCTGTTTGTACGCAACGTGCTCCCAGTTGTACATTTCCTGGTCTATTTTATATTGCTAGTTATAGTTATACAACCTCTAATTTAGTGCTGTTTCTACTTCTAGATTTATTCGCTTTTCTAAATAAAGTTATAATAAATTTATAAGGCTAACTTTTTCTAAAAAGTTCAACAGCCAGAGTTATTCTTGTCGTAAACTAGTTTACCATTCCTTTGTTAGTGGTTTAAGATTTGTTTGCTTAGTACTGGACAGTTTATTAAAAGTTTTAAAATGGTTTCTTAGCAAACAGTTTTTTAAGTAAAACCTGGAAAACTTGAAATGCTTTTTTTTATTTTTTAGTTCAATACTAGAATATCGTCGCGCGCCACAACACGAATAGTAAAACAATAATTTAACAATTAGACCCGCAGCCCGCAAGGGCTACGGATAATAGCGCATGAAGCGAAGCCGAATGGGCTATTGATCAGTGGCCCTTAAGGGCGAAGGGTCTAATTGTTTTAGTATCACCCAATTAGTCGGACAGAAAAGGCAATAATAAAGTAAAAAAAGCAAATTCATGTCGAAGAAATATTTATTTGGAAACAAACTGAAAGAAAGCGTCACGCTCAGTTGCGCCAAACTTTGAACTCAGTGCCGTCTTCTCGCCTGACAGCAGCGTAT
>JAODFW020952243.1:0-10781 GCA_027575235.2 Palythoa mutuki
GAACTGGAAAAAAGCGTTTAATTTTGTGGACCATAAACTTTTCAAATCACTTATATCTTTATAATACCGAAAATTTGAAGTCTCTCCGTTCTGCCGTTCGTCGTTGCTTGTTGGAGTAAACGCTGGACGTGACATGTGTTTGTTACATCAATTTTGTTATTCACGTGAAAATGCACATGACCCATGCCATGGACCTTGAACTCAGCACCAGGGCTTTTGTTCCGCCGTTGCTTACATACCATTCATTCCAGTTGGAAGAACAAAGGAATGTCAAGAATGTGCCCACATTTTGCTTGAAGTCCGCTATACACTTTATAAACGTGCCGCTGACCACCGAACTCAAGATTAGGCTGCGGGCTCGCTTTTGCTCGCCCGCTCGCCCGCAAAAAGCTAAAAGAAGTCAAAGAACAATGTGAATTCCTTTGCTTCCTTTTCTACCCAAAAGTTAATGCAGTTAGCCCACAAATGTCACTTAATTGACACAATTGTGGCACCTCGAAAAATTGCATTGGCCTAACTCTCGTCAAGTTCTGTCGGCGCGCATGATTTTTTCATTTGTTTGCTGCAGCAGTTTTACTAAATTCTTTAATGCAACTGTGCTATCTGTTTGTTGTAATTGCATCATTTGTTTGCTGCAGCAATTTTATTAGTCAGTTTCCGCAGCAGCCGTTATTTTTTCTGCGACTGTGTTATTTGTTTGTTGCAGCAGTTTTATTAGTTTCCTGTAGCAACCGCTTTTTCTTTGCTGCACATTTTTCTTGTTTGTTGCGCAGCAGTCTTGTTTTCTGCAGTTATAATTATTTTGTTTACGGCAAGTTTTAGTTGTGTGCTGCCGCAGGTTTTTCTTTGTTGTATGAGCCTTATGGACCACCGTACTCTTGCATGGGAACAAGTTCAGCTGAAAAGATTTGATTTGCTTTTAAAATTGTTCAATCTCGGTTTTTAATTTACGATGTAAATGTCTTTTTGAGCCAAACATAAGCCCTTTGTAGCAAGTAATGACATGGTACAAATAACGATATGCTGGGACGCAAAAGAACGTGCTAGACTCCAAGACAAAACACTATTAACCAGAAAAGTGTGATTTTTCTTTTGTTTTACATTTCCAATGTAGTCTCGCACATTCTTTTGCGCAAAGGACCTATTGAAACTACAAATCTAAAACCGAGTTTGAACAAACAAATTCACTCAGCATTTGTTCCCAAGAGGAATAACATAATAGCTTTTGCTAGAACATGTATTTTAAAAAAATGAAATCGTTGTACGCGCATTTTTTAATACCTGATGGCCTGATGGTCAAGTCGACCGAAAATGTTTGTTTGTACTTAAACAATTTTAGTCCAGTTTTAAATATTTTTCATGGAGAACTCAATTTTAAACTGCATTTCAAACTATTGTTTTCGTCCCCGTTGTCTCCAGTGCGATCTACCATAGAATACCTGATAAATATCTCACCCTTGTCAAATTGTTTTGTCAACTAGCTAATGATACGCATGCGTAGTTGATACTGTTGGTATAAAAAGGGAAGTTCACTGCGTTTTGCAGGATAACCATCATCGGACCGATCGTTGACAGGGCTTAGCATTGGTTTCTTTGCGCTTTTGGGTTTCTACAAGATGAGTCAGGTAAGCTTGCCTTCGACTGAGCCGAGTTCTTTATCAAAATTCAGATATGATTAATGATATTAGTATAAACGGTTTCTTGAAAGCACATGCAACGGAAGGCTTGCAAACTTTGGTAGTTTACACTTTCTATATATATTGTTTTTCTCAAAATGCTGAATGAGACAAGCTGTTCATACCGAGCTCTTTGCTTGCTGGTTGTCGAGATTGGTGGCCATAGTTATGTAAGCACCGCCAAACTTATCAAATGCGCTGACTGTAACGTATGTTTGCCTTTTTTAATTTTATATGACGAAAAAATCTTATCGCTCCTGTTTGAAACTGAGTCGTTATGTGCAACCGATACTGAGGAAGTTGTGATAATTCGGTGTTCTGTCAAGCTTTTCAGAAATTAAATGCAGAAACTGTTTCATTTATTTTTATCTATGGTAAGACGTGTGTATTCCATTCAAGTAGGTCCATTTGTGATGGAATTTGAAACATTTTGTGTCAAAAAAAGCAAAGTGGATATAGAAAAGTTTCCGACAGTTCACTTTTTTAGGGGTCAAAGTCCTTATGGGCGTTGACGAGACGAAACACCTCGCAATCTCCTCGGACTGCCTCACTGTTTTCTCAAAACAGTACACTTGGGGAAATGAAGATACTTTGTTTAAGCTGAACATTCTTTCGTGTCTTTGTTATTACCGCATCTGAAAATGAAAGAACCTTTATATGATATTTCCCAAGAGGACCGTGTAGCAAAGGACTTTCGGAGAACTAGCTCACGAAGTCCCGCTTTGATTTCGGCTGTAGTTTCTCATTCTGTAGGCCAAAAGAGGCCGGACATCAGCTTTAGCCTCAACCGAACCGACAGTGTTTACTCCAAGAGTAAAGTTGAAAAAAGCGGCGAAATTCAAGTCACGTTTTCCTTTATCATTTGCAAACAAAGAACTCTTTGGAGGCAAAAGCGAAACGCAAACAATGGAGCAGCGACTTCACAAGGCTAATTTGCTTTGAGAAAGTTTTAAAACTGAAATATGCACAACTGCTGCCATGTGACAGGAAAACAAGGAGGTCCATTGTCATTGATTGCTTTCTTTTGAGGCAGTTCCCGGTTTCCTTCGAGGTGTTTTATAAATATAATAATAAATGATTAACACGCTCGGCAGTGAACTATCAAAGCGAGGAGATCAGGTTCAAATGATAGATCAAGGTGCAAAAAATTATTTTGGAACCTGCATCCCAGTAATAATAAAAAACGCTTGCCCATTTTAGTACTTGACGAGTGATGCAGCATAAACTGCCTCGAGAGGCAATAGTTTATGAAGTTTGTAATTCAGATTTATGGCTATTTTGCTGCACAATTGCCCTTTTTTGAGTCGTCCGAATTTCAATTTAATTTCACAAATACTCAGACAAAACGAAATAGAAAACCTAGGCGTTCCACCAGAGTTTTTGCTATTACAATAAGTTCACTTATTAGTTATTACCAGAGTTGTACGCTTTGTGCTCAAACAATGCTTTTCATTGCTCATTAGTGTGAACTAAACATCCTTTGATATATGATTAAACATGCTTTGTATGAATATAATGGACTGACGTACAAAAACATGCCCCTAATAAAAAAAATTGATTTACTTTCGCTAGACTTTCTGTGGTTATCATCGAAAGGAAAAAAAAAATGGTCAAACTGACGACCTGACTAGAGTTTAATCAGATGCACAAAAAGACCGACCACGGACTGTATGCTTTTTTATTCAAGGGGGAGAGGACAGGCACGGGCACGTGAAACTAGAATAGTTCAATTGTCCGATTGTCGACTTCCGTAATTATTCGAATAAGCACCGCCCCCGAATTAGTGCCGCAACTCTATAGCTGATGAGGCGATTGTTTGAAATGGCAGACCACTGAAACTGGACTGGTTTCAGTTTGGTATTTAAATTATTAATGTTGCCTTTTGCTACTTCAGCAACGGAACAAAACGTAAACTTGCACAATAAATGTTTATTGAGAGAAAAAATCTATCACCTCGTTAATTATGTTCACTTCATAAACTTGCTTTTCAAATAAGCACCGCCCTCGAATAACCGCCGCACCAAAAAAGTCTGAACATTTTCGAGCAAATACGATACTCAAACCCTCGCAAACTCTAATACATTTAGTGTATTTTCACTGGCGATAGCTAGATCCTGCAGTTGGCTCAAAGTACGTTTTGATTTCTTTGTAATAGAGCAAAGTAAGTCACATGTTTGTCCGTTTGTGTGGTGGGTCATAAAATGTGTCGTAGTTTGTGTTCGCGGCATCAGTTAACAAAATTTGCAATCTAAAATTACATATGTGACAAATAAAAATCCTTTTATGAGGCAAATTGGCCCATTGGAGCCGGTGCTCATATCCGGTTTCTGTTGTGTTAAGCGGATAAGAGCCGTTGACTCCCCCTGGACAGGACACTAATCCGTCGCAGGTTAGCCCCCAGCAGAAGCTGGTACTCATTTTACTGACCTCGGGAGGTTGGAAAGCTGAGTCAACTTTGGCAGAAAAGGTCACACAAATGTTCAACACTTGGCTGAGCGGGGGTTTGAACCTGGGACCTTGTGGTTAGAAGGCAGAGATCTTACCACTGCACCAACCATGCCACACATGGTAGATTAAAATTTATTCTGACTTGTTATTTTCTATTTTATTTTCAGAAGGAGCAGCCTCCACCAGGGTAAGTTTTCTCCCCTCATTTATTATTTTGTAAGCTGGCTACTCTATTGTTTTTGGTCTCTCATAAATTTTCCATCTTTTGCATGTTCTAAGGTTTTGTTGTTGTAACAAGAAAGTCACAAATCAAAAGAACCACAGGTTTTCTCAGACCTTGTATTTATCTCATAAAAATTCAAGTCAAACACCAAAGTTTGGGCCAAAAATTGTAAAGTTTAGCTTGTAGATAAAAATTCAACTAATTTATTGATAATAATAAAAATAAGTAAATATCTGACTGCTATATATAGTAGTAGATCTAATCTATATTTATACTCCATCTCCTGTGATTAGAGCTTCAGACATCATGTGCACTACTAATTAAGACTGTTATTATACTCAACACAAAGTAAATTTAATCTATTAGATCAGCTTCGCTTCTTGTTTTGAACAGATCAAAATAGTAATGTACAAGTTTCTATTAACAATTATTTGATAGTCGATCACTACCTTTACAATCTGAAATAAAACCAACTTGCTTGATTTTAAGACTAAGCAATCTTTCTCACAACGGCTATTAAATGAATAGTTAACTCCACACAAACTCGTGATCACATATAAAATTTAAAATGTAAAGAAATCGGATTGGATGTTACATTTAACTATTTTGTTGCACATCTTTAAAGTATTACCAGTTAAATTATTTAGTTAACACAAACCTTATGCTTAATAATTATTAGAAGCCTGTGGCTAGAGTCCTTACAGATACTGAGATATTATTAATAATATTAATAAGAATCAACAATGATAATACACAGACCTGGAGCTTATGAACACAATGTACAGAGGGAAAGAAAAGTCAAATTCCATGGATCATTTGGGGGCCCACAAACACTCATTACATCAGTTAAAATCAAATGTAATGACTTTGGAGAGCCAGACTCAGTAAGTATAGATTTACTTTTTAAATTATGTCAGTTTAATCATCAAAACATCGTCAAATGCATAAGTCTGTGTATTCCCAGAAAATTAATATGATTAATACACATGGATGTTGGGGAAATTTTCATTTATATTTCAGCTCCCCATCCCTACATTCTGGTTATTGCTGGGCACTTATTTCATTTTGGACTTTTAGCTGGAGCCACACTTATTTGAGAGTGGTGCTAATTTGAGGGAAGGCACATATTTTCGCCAATTTAGCCACAAAGACAATCAAAATTAAGCAAATTGATTTTTTTCAAAATAAAATACAAAACAAAATTTCAACATGACAATACAGTCTAATGACAGAGCAAAAAAAAATCGCTAAACATGTTCTAAGAAAAATAATGAATAACAATGGAGGTGCTTATTTATTAAAGAGGGTGCTTTAATATTTGAATAAATATGGTACCCAATTTTTACAAACACATACAAGATTAATAAACTCTTCTCCATAGGATTGTATTTTTTCACAATTATAGGACAGACAGATTGCCTCACCTACTGGAATTTTAAAAGTTACCATCTAAACTGACTCAAACAATAATTTGCATTTCTCTTTTGTTCGAACTAGTATCTGTACAATGACAAAAAATAAGTTGCAGAGCATTCAATGATTTCCTTATCACAACAGTTAAACTATTGTGTGTGACTTTGCTACTATTACTGAACTTTACCAATATTTCATCAAGAAAATTATATGTTTAACTTTGATTTCTTTTCATTTTATTGTACTGATTTTGTTCTGTTACTCTACAGTGTCATTCCTGCTGTGAAAACCCAGTTGGAGATTACTATGAATATAAACATATTCATTTATGCAGAAAATGCTATAAGCAGTACAAAACTGCCGGAGATAAATATGGTAAAATGTAAGTCCATTCAGACATGAATAGTTTCTTTTTAAAATAACTAATCAAATTTGAGTTTTAAAGGGTGACCCAAAAACACCATATCCGGTCCATGGACCCACTACTAACCAGGCCCATGGACTACTTTATGGACCAGTCTATGGACTATGCACCCCTACCGACTTCCACTACTGATCAAAATATTCCTTTCTTTTTTATCTGTGTGTAATAAAATCTATTTATTTAATTTATTGTTAGAACTTTTATTTTGCAACCTAATTTTCTATATTATCATAATTGTGACTATTTTTACTTTATTTAGATATCTTGAAAAGTTCTGCAAAGTAAGAGATTGTTCTAACATGCACAATCATGAAGGAACCAACGCTAAGTTGAGGGTGAGTAGACAAAGTTCTAAGTGATTTCAGCACTTTCAGATTGCACTATGTTCTGTTGATACATCATTTTAACTTATGTTGAAAAGAAAAGTGTTGCTTGTCATCACCACGTCAAAATACAGAAACTGCTTGTGTGAAGCTCATAGATATGAATGTCAGGTCATAGTGAAAACATAATATAAAGCTGCCTGTAGCTGCTGCTTCTCTTAGATTCTGAAGTTGACTCAGCTTTCCATCCTCCCAAGGCTGGTAAAGTGAGTACCAGCTTCTGCTGGAAGCTAACCTACAATGGATTAGTGTGCCATCCTGCAGGAGTCAATAACACTATCTGCTAACACTACAGAGATAAGCACTTGTTATTCATTACCTGAAAATGGCATCAATATATGACCTGAAATATTGTAAATTTCCTGTTATTGTTATCAGTATTATTTTTACTATTATTATAATTATTATTATTATTATTATTATCATATTTATTATTTATTATTATTAATATCCTTATTAATATTATATTTTTTATAATTTGCCTTTGATTTTTCTCTGTTTCAGCTCAAGACAGACAAAGACTTAAAGAAGCAACAGTTCAGAGAAGCTTACATGAGTTTATATTTTCCTGATGAATAAACTGAAAATTTCTAATTTTGTTATAATACTTTAAAAATTTCAGGTCTTGCAATGTGAAACATTAAAAAAAGAAATGTACATATAATACCATATTTTTACTTACCAACACTGATTTTACTGTGTTAATAGTTTGTTTGTGCTATTGGCGATTGAGAATATGTATACAGTTACCATGATTTTTGTTATTAAATATTATACTAAGTATTATTATTGAGACAATATTCTTCATTAACTGCATGAATTTTCAAGCACTGAAGAATATTAATTATTGTCATTATGAATGGACCAATATTTAACATACACTGAGTGGATTCATTCTATGGAATGAAAGTTCACATAATTTAGATATCAATTAATGTTTGATTAAAACTAGCCAAATATTTTCAACAGACTGTATTTCCTTTCAAATAATTTTGAGAAAGCTTTTGAGGCTTTTCTATAAGGTGTTTGTTCAGGAAATTTATAAGTGGCCTTTATCTACAGCTAACTGAGAACTTAATGAACTTTTTAAAAACCTGTTGTAGGAATTAATGTACAGGCCTGGTGGAGTGTGAGTTAGTCTGTTGCTGGACCAACTTTTGTATGAATTTGCTGCTAAGTAATTTTTATTGTAATTCCTCTCTGCAAGTGTGGCAAATTGCATTTTAGAGAAGCTAAATTTCAAACTTTTTTCACTCTCTCCTTGCTAACTACTTTTGAAACTCATTTTCTGTTTATGTCTATGCAGACCAACTCTGGAGTGCTTCTGCTCAGGGCCTGTGGCTGTAGCAAGAAATGTGGGAGTCGATACCCCAGACAAAGCAAAATAGCTGATTCTTTTCCCCGATAGGAAGCTAAAGGGGACTTGATCCAGTCGGCAACAGACGGGGATGATTCTCGTATCTTTTAGGGGTCAAAATTAGGGATCTGGTATCTTTTAGGGTGTCTAAAAGGTCAGATATCCCGTTCTATTGGCAGAAAGTTAAAGTCGGGATCCCTTTTGGAGGCATATAGCCATTTAGTTCTTTTGAGGGATAACTTCCCTTGCGGAAGTATCTAGAATTTGTAAGGATTCTATTGCAAGTAAGATGGGACGTAGTTAGGATTTGAAACTTTGTAGGCTTGAGAGATAATCCGATGATGCCCTCCCCCCTCTCCTCATTCCCCATCGCAGCACAACTTTGAAAATAGAGTCTCTGAAATCGCATCGGCTTTCAGAACGAGTGTTTTATCATCGACGACGAAACCACACGACATTCATTGCACAAGGATAGTAACTGGCACTTTCAAAGATCGGTTCCCTTTTTTTCACTAAATTGTCAAGTTCCTTGTCAAAAAAAATTCGTAGGCTACGGGTCTACCTGGCTAATGGCTGATTATGCCCCTGGTAGGGCTAATTTGATTGATCAAATGCTGAGCCAAAATTCAAATCCAATTTTTCAAGAAAAGAATAAGATAAATAAGCGGGTGAGAGTTACTGACTCCCCCTGGACAGGACACTAATCCATCGCAGGTTAGCCCCCAGCAGAAGCTGGTACACATTTTACCGACCTTGTAACGATGGAAAGCTGAATAACCTTAATGGGAAATAAGGTCACACAAATCTCCGGTTTCTGTAGTGTTAAGCGGATGAGAGTCATTAGGGACTTTACGCAATGAGGACGGCGACAGAGACGACGACGTGAAAGAACAATAGTAAATACAATAACTGCACGCTGGAATGCATCGAGCTGAGCACCTGCACGTAATTGTCGCTAGAAACAGAACGTGAAAAGACCTTTTTTGGAGTTCTGGGGACGACGACGACTTGATAACAAACATGGTCCCAGTCATTTTTTACCTTCAAGGAGAAACATTTAAACGTATTCTTGTTTTAAAATCTTAAGACAGAGAAGACAAAACTGAAATGACTTACAGAAACAAGTAACAAGCAATTAGAAATATAGTTTTTCTGAGCCGTCGTCGTTGACGTTGTCGTCCTCGTTGCGTAAAGTCCCTACTGATATACACTGCACAACTTATTCCAAATTTTCCTTTTATTTCCAGTTGGTGGATTTTGACTTCTAAAATATGGGCGTTTGAAATATCTTTATTGAATGAGCCACTTTGAAGAGATGGAAAAGATCGTTACCTCAGAAAATTTTATCTGGACCTACTTCGTCTTCCTCCAACCGACTGACTGCATGATGATGACATCGACCGACATTGCGTAAACTTTGCTGGGTTGAAGATAACTTTGAGAAGTACGCAATGTCCCAAGGGATTTCAATTGGTGAGCCAAATGTACATACAGAATCTCCCAATCAAGAAGCAGGGAACGAGGACAGTGAACTTCAAAATGAGGGTTTCGGAAATCACATCGAAGTGGAGACCATTTCGTGTTTCGTGTTGACAAAGGATCATACTTTTCGCAGATGGTTTATCCGCCTTGTTCGTTCGCCATATCCTTTGACATGTATGCATGCCTCCCAAACAAATACAAGAGATTGTTAACCGAGCGCGACGCCTGTACGGAAAAGTATCAGACCGAGGTCTTGATATAGTACGGACCGACCGCAGCCAGGTCTGATATTTTTACATACAGACTGAGCAAGCGAGGTTAACAACTCGTTTATTATACGACTTTTTTACTTCCGCTAATTTATCCCATGCCTACGTACGGAAATCATCGGAACTATCCGATAGTTTTCGCTTCGGAAATATTTAACAACTGTTTCTTATGCATTCTTGGATTTTTGAAGATTTTCTAAAAATTTTCGGAAAATTTCGGAATTCCTTTTACTATTAATTGTATTGTGTTCTCACTGCTAAATGTTAACGCCAAATGCTAAAAGCTAAATGCCTAACGCTAAATGCTAAAAGCTAAACGCTAAAATTTTAATGCTAATTGCTAAATGCGTAATATTGAATGTTTAATTCAATGCTTGATGCTTTTGAAAAGAAAAGTTCAAACTCAAACCTCAAAGTTGCTAAACCCTAAAAGCTAAAACCGAAAAATAAACTAAAAACGAATTGCTAAAATCTAAAAACAAAATCTTAAAAGCTAAAAATTTACAAATTTACAAACATTGCCGAAACCAAGCTCCCTAAAACGCTAAAAGCCAGTAAGCTTAAGTAAAAGCTGAGCGTAAAACGTTGAATAAACCAAGAAAGCGAAGCAAGAAAACTAAATGACCGCAAAGTTACCCACATATTTAGTCTGAAACGTCGTAAATAGACTTTTTTCCATGGTGTCCAACTTATATTTAAATTTTAATTGATTCTGTTGAATCACCTACGCAGCCATTGCCATTTTATCACGAGATCGCATTTTTTATCGATTGTCGACAAAAATTGAAAGCAAGTATTCTAATTGCTTTAATAGAAATGTATGGATAAAAATAGTTCTTTTTTTTAAAAAAAAAACGGTTTTACTTCATTTTTGAAATTAAAAATATATATAGATATGTGTAACTTAACTCCGGTGCTTAAAAATATTTTTTGTTAAGAATTATTTACAATAAAACGTTTCCCGACATTTCGGCCGTAATCAACGACCTTCTTCAGGAGAAGTGAAAGACAAACTACCCAAAAGCCAAGATATAAACAAGACAGTAATTAAAATTCTAAAATTAGTGTCATCTTTTCTTCTTGTTTGCCAAAGTCAAGTGCAAATA
>JAODFW020952342.1:0-10779 GCA_027575235.2 Palythoa mutuki
TTAATTAAAACTTTATTTTAAAAACAAGTATAAAAAGTGCTGTTTTTCTGGCGTTAGTGAAAGAAGGGTGTTCTGTTCTCCCAATGCAAACCGCCATCTTAATCCAACCCTAATGTCACTGGTAGTTTTCAACTTCATTCTGTATGCACCGTAACTTTCAATTTCTTATTTGAGTTTTAAATTTCTGTTGCAATTTTTATTTCATTTAAATTTTTATATGATCATTTTCAGTTTCAAAGTGTATTTCATTTAGAATTTCATTTAGAAAAAAAAAAACTTGAATCCTAATTGAATTTGCTCTACGTGGCCCAGCTTTATCACGCATAAACAAAAATTGATTTTCTACCTTTACAACACTGTATTACACGCCAGTAAAATGATGAACATTTTCTGCTGGTGATAATCTTGCGTATTTTGGCCTTCGGAAAGCTGTGAAGACGTTTCAGGGCCCGAAATAACACAACCAAATCTAGTGAACGGACCAGCATTATCACTGAAAATAAATCTCAATTTTAATTTTAAAAATGAACTCGTTCCACGTGGTCCAGCGTTATCACGCGGTAACAAAAGTTGATTTTCTACCTTTACAACACTGTATAACACGCCAGTAAAATGATCAACATTTTCCACTCGTGATAATCTTGCATATTTTGGCAATCGGAAGACTATGACAACGATTCAGAGCCTGAAACAACATAACAAATCAACTTGACGTATCGATTTCTTGGTAGAGTTCTTCAACTTACACTCAAACACGAAACAGTTTGGACCTTAGTTTTGGCCAGTGTAACGAGGACAACTCTTGTATTTGGCCAAATGGAATGCTTTCGTAGTGGGGTGTTAGAAAATAGCATGCTTTTAAAGGTAAATAAATTTTATAGATCGAGCGTGTTAACAATTTTAAGGGTTAATATAACCTGTCATGGACTGGAAAAGCATCTATTATAGGACACCTTCAAGAAATATGGTCCGGTTCTAATTCAGACATTGCCACAAAATTTGGAAGTTTTAGTTATATTTTCACGACGACTGCATAATTACGCAATTAACTAAAAAGGTCGTACTTAATTAAGAATTTTTAACATGCTGTTTAACCGTTTGCGACGGCAGCAGTAAAAACACAGGTAGCCCAAGCTCTGTAATTATTAGTGTTGATTTACAGTTGATTTAAAATAAATATATGGGATTTTATATGAACTTGATAAAACATAAATTTCTTACTTAAATTGCACGCAATAAAACCCAATAAAATTTCCATTGCGTGTTTATGAATCCTTATAATATACCTTGGCTGAATTTGAGCGAGTTTTGTTCAGTTTATCGTTCCTTTCCCTACCAGTATTATAGAAACAACAACAAGAAAACCCGATTTGGGAGAAATGTTTTTTTTTAGCAAAACTAGAAATGCCCGTTCTGAACGTCCCGGAAATTAGGAAAAAAAATTACCAAACTCTAGCTTTTTTGACAGTTTTCTGAAGAAATTACATTCAAATTTGGTGACGTAATACAAAAGCTTTAACGTAATAAAAAGCTTAAGGGTGAACCAAAACAGCAGTATCGCGCGTAAAAAAATTGCTGTGTGGGATTGAAAAATTCTGTTTGCTTTTATACCCTTTAAATAAATTAAAATTAATACGGCCTTATGCACATTCTGGCGTGGTGAGGATTAAGTTTATGGTAAGAAATACTGCCATGGCTGTCGTCAAAAGGGTTAAAAACTTTAAAAAATGGATTAGATCTGTTTTTATAAATATTTAAAATTTATAAAATCTAAAAATTAAAAAAGAAACAGGATTTGAGGTGGACTCTCAAAAGTCATCAAATTTGAGCTTAACATCTTGAACTGAGATTTTAATCGAATAGTTTGTTGTCGAACTTTCAGCTATTTTATTTTAAAAACAAATAAAACATATTTTTCCATAAGTTTTATGGCATCAATAAACCACTTAGGATGTTGTGTGAGCACTCGAAAAGTTGGTAAAACTCGCGCCTACTCCTCGGGATTTCCATTTTTTTTGTTCCCCCAAAATTCAACGTGGTTTATTATGACGGTAAACACAGAAAAATATGTTTTATTGCTTAAGTAATTACCGGAAGCACTCAAAATGTAAAGGATAGTTATGAATTTTTGACATTTTACCAAATGCAGTGAGCTAGATTTGTTATGTTATGATTTTCTGCTCTATAAGACAGCGTAAAAGATGTTTTATTTCAACTATCATAACTACAGCGCATGTATTACACAACAAGACCCAAACCATCAAACGAACAACGCTCAGTCTTCAAAGAAACAACATTTATTTTTAAAGAGGAAACAAGACATATAACAACATTACATCAAAATCTCTCTGCTGTTACCCATTTTGAAGGCGATAAGCACACTCAACATAAATTGTTCATGACCATACAGCAACTGTTCTGTGCGAAAATGCTTTGCACCATCTCTAAGGATAGTCAGCGCACGGGCCGGCCATTTGAGTTGTAAGGAGCAAAATAATTCAATATAACAAACACTGATCAAGCTTGTCCAAAACAAGGAGAGTTTAGTATGCCATAGTCCATTTTTTCCTTAAATTCCTCATAATTGTTATAGATAATTGGTAACCTCAAGATTGTTGCGCATGTATTTGCCGTTGGGAAAGCCTCATCTGTGAAGAAGATAATGGGTGTATTATCGAACCCCAAAATAAGGGATACATTCGCACCAGTAGCAAAAGAAAGGACGTCTCCAAGCGTTGCCTGGGCGTCACCGCCTGAAATATAGGAAAAAAATAATAAACCACTAATGTATGTAATTATGTTAACTTTTGTTAGTAATCGCCTCAACAATAACTGATATCACTCTGCATTTACATATTATGTTTGGGTTTGTATAGAATCAATCCGAGATCAATTATTTGGATCGAGCATTTGTTAACTTACATGAAATAAACCACAAGTACGATAGCAAAGTGGTCAAAAAATAGAAAAATCAAAGGTAAAAATGTAAATTTTTCATTATTTGCTAAGAATTTAACTTTAAATAGTTGGGGTTTTTTTTACAAAATTTGTTGCAAAACTGTAAGTAGCGGTTATACGGTTGCGGGCTTCACTCAACACTGATGTTAAATTAATATTAATTTTTTAAACCTTACTTTCACAATCTTGAAGGTAATCGCGCCAATGGACAATGGTCAACTCCTGACTGGCCCTTTGGTTCGATCCTTGTTCTGCATACTCAATTGCAAACAGAGCGTCAACGAATACAGCGTTGAGAGGACGTTTTCATTTGCAAAAACCTCTCTAAGTTGCTCCGGGTTATCCTTGATGGCCTTTAGGACACCTAGAGTATCCAGTCCTTTCTTCAGATCCTCCAGGAGATACCTTGTTGAGTATACTAGGACGTGGTTTACGACAAGTTTTATCATCGACTGTTTCTTCTCCAACACCGGCAACATGGCTACGCCTTGTGCATCTAGGATGGCTCGTATATCTTCATCCTGGAGACTTTTGGCCAGCTGCTGAAATGAATTTGAAATGCGAGACCCACCTGAGTAATCTTGGCTTTTAAAGCTTCATCAGGAACATCGTCCAAAAGCGGTTGCTTTTCCCCAGCTTCATAAGCAATTGAATTGTATAATGTACCGCTGAAAAAGTTGCCAGCAGGACCACCATGTGCCAGTGACCACGACAGCAATACTCCAACTAGCCGGCACAGGTCCTTTTCCCTAGCTGGAAACAACACACAAAAAAGACCGGACACAAATTCAGTTTGAGTGGTTTTGTTAGTAGTAAAAAAGTCGAACACAGTAACAACCTGCATATGCACCTATTGCATTCAGGTATAAGGAGCGACACCCTGCTGGCCTGACGAAAAATAGCCGAATCCTCATTCGCAGCTTTCACAGCTAATCGCAGAAATTCCCTTTTGGGGCCGCCCACGTCAACAGCTCCCTCGCTCCTACCCTTGTTGTCAGCAAACCTTACTGATATGCAGTTGTTTGGAGAGAACCGCTTCCGCTGTAATTGGCGACAGGTATCCACCCAAATGGCACTTCTGCGAACGTTAACAAAGGTTATCTTGTCCACGTTGATCTGTTCTTGGATTTGGTGGAGAATTTCAGCCACTGTAGGGTTACTGCTACAAACAGAAATAAACTGGATGTTAAAAAAATTTGGTAAATTTTGCTAAAAAGAGGAGAAAAGATTGAGTATTACATTGCCTCGCAAAAGATTAATTTCGCCTTTCATTTATTTCATTTTATTTGTATAACTGTTTAAAATACGGTATTTTTTACCTAAAATTCTAAGTTTTAATTGCCTTCACATTCATTAGAAATACAAGTGGATACCGGTAATACGAACAGATGTCTAAGATCAATTGTTATGTATATATAATGTTTATAACGGAAGCTAGAATTCAACGCACCTTTTTGCTTTGTCGTCGGCGAGATTATCACCGTCACTGCCGTCATCATTGGAGTCCAGGATAACCTCCTTGTTGATAAGGGAGACATACGATCTGTACAAAAGAACAGAAATCATAAATAACATACAGGGCCGTAGCAAGGGGAGGAGCCAGGCTATTGCTTCACAGAAACTGAAAAAAAGGGACTTATTTCACTAGTTTTAAACAATCTGAGTTTGTGTCATATGGAATTAAAAATCCAGGAAGTACGTTTTTGGATAAACTAATTTTCAAAATTTTTCACGGAGCATGACCCCGGACCCTCCTTGAAGGCTTCTGCTTTTGATACTTGGTTGTGCCCCCCCAGATTTTCAACGTTTGCTACGGCCCTGCAACAGCCAACACTGTTGTGCGAAAAATCGTTGCAGCAAGTTGTAACATCGCCTTATTGTAAGTTATAGAAACTGAGATGATATTCTTATAGGACTTTGAAATTCTTTACTAACGTTAACTTTAACCTCTCCTGGGTTTTGAAAAGCTTTCCCTTCTCTTTACGAAATTCTCAGTGGGCCTATATATCCCTGAATTTAAAAGTTCTTGAAATACCATACAGTCATGCTAAGTTTGGTGATTTTTGTCCTAGAGTTTATAAGTGCACTATTTTGGTCCATGCTGCTGGTAGAAATGAATGATGCCAATATTGTTTTTTAGATCACCTCGGCTATTATTGATCGAAGATAAGGATATTTTTTCAGATAAAGAATTTTATCAACTTACAAATAATGGAGACAGCATTAGAAGTCTTCTCGTGAATCTTGTCTGCAAGAAAAATAAAGTAGCTGCGTCAGTATCTACATTCATATTCAAAGTCATTTGAGGAATATTAGTTAGTACTGTGAAATCGTTACTTATTCGTGAGAGAAAAGCATATATAGGAGAATGGCTCTTTCTGCGACATATTTTAAATTCTGGTAAATTTTGTATGTGATTTATTATACAGTGGAACCCCGCTATAACGAACCTCGCTATAACGAAGACCCCGGTATAACGAACATTTTTTTCGGTACCGTGACACTTCGTTATAGCGGGGTTCCACTGTAGTAGGCAAACAGTTGGTAAAAGTGACAGCCGCGGAAAACAAGTTGACGAAAGGCTTCTTGTGGTTGAAACCGACATAACGAGCAGGAATTGATTAGTTCTTGCCAGTTGGGTATCATAAAACGCTCTGTTCTAGCGTTATGTCAATGGAGATAAGATACAGCATACAATAGTTTGTATCAGTAAGAAACGCAATATAGTAATTATCGAAAAGCGACACTGTTGTGATTGAATCGAATAGGACACTGCCACATGCAACATGGAGGACGATAGCCAACAGGAAGAACTGCTTGTGGCAAACCGCAATTCAAACTTTGGCAATATTAATGAGCGGCTGCAACGCGACGAAAATAGAAACCGACTTCTATCCATCGAAGAAGATAACCTTTTGGAGCTTAAAAAAGAACTCGGATTGATCGATGCCGATGGCAACGATTTCTATACGCGTTTTTCACCCTCGATGACTGACGATTCGGTATTTGCGGTCAACTCGGCCAGTGATACAGACAGCGGCTGCACGCCATTTGACTTGCCATTGACTGAACAAGAACGAATCCTTTTGGAACAATGTACAATTGGGTCGCCGGTTTCTTTCAGTGCACGAGAAGATCGGAGCAGCATTCGATCGTCGCAATCACTTGATCAAATAACTGATATTCTCATTAGAGACCTGGAAGGGTTTGAGGTCAGCACCTCCAGAGAATGCAGAGTGCAGTGTGAAGGTATAAAATCTCGCTTGCACCAGGAAGATTCTATTGAAACCAGGAAGGAGAATTCTACTCACAATTTCGAATCTGATATGATTAATAGAAGTCTGAGCCCTGACAAAAACTCGCTAGAAAAAGCTTGTATAAACCCTCACGAAAGTACTCCAAACAAGTTTAAACAAACAGAAAATGATCCTAACACGAGCAGAACTGAGAGTGGAACACTTCAAGTTGATTCGCCGACAGATACCGCTCCTCAAACTGAAGTCCCCGATGTTAAAAAAGTGAATGAGTTATCTGACTGTAGCTCAAACAGTAATTCCTCAAGTAGACTTTCTCGTTCGTCCTCCTTGGGTTTAGAATCTGTGGCGTCATCTACAGATTCTGGTTTAGCTGTAAAAGAGACTGAAGTCGTCCGACATCGCTATTTTGTGGTGGTGGCCATAGACTTTGGGACAACGTTCAGTGGCTATGCGTTTGCTTTCACACGAGATTATGGCAGTATTCATATGATGCGGCGTTGGGAGGGAGGAGACCCTGGCGTGTCAAACCAGAAGACACCTACAACTCTACTACTGAAACCTGATGGCACATTCCACTCGTTTGGTTTTGGCGCTCGAGATTTCTACCACGATCTGGAACCAGCAGAGGCAAAAAAGTGGTTGTATTTTGAAAAGTTTAAAATGAGTTTACATACTGACAAGGTTTGTATAGTCTTTATTCTTCAGTCTAATACCGTGAAAGCTGTTTTAGTACTATGCTATGTTGTATTTATAACATGCCTTATTACTATTCGTGTTACCAAATAGCTTTCAAAGCAAATAATGAAACTAAACAGAAGACAAACCGTGACAATATCTCTGATAATTTTGTTTTTAATTTGTTTTGGATATTAGGCCTTCCGAATTACACGCTTTTTTATGTAAGACCAGCTTTATAAGAACAATGAGGCACAAATTTGCCAGAATTTAAGAACAATTTAAGAACAAGCTCAGGCTGAGGGTTGATGACTAGGAAAGTTTTTGTGGTAGACATTTGACTGAAACTTAGCGATAAAACATAAAAAGATTGACTATAAAGACTGCCGGAAACAAACAATGAAGGTAGTTCGTCTCTAAATTCAGCCGTACAATACATGTGTGGCAAATAGCATTTCGTTTTCCAATACTTGGTTTTATTTTGCTTTTTCTTCAATAAAAACTGCTCACAGAAATAAAAACAATTTAAGAACAGCTTGAGGTTGAAGTCACCAAAATATTATGAACAAGTGAGCCTCGGCAAAATTTACTGGTTCTTATAAAAAAAGCGTGTAATTTTAAAAAACATTTAATCTGTCGGTCGCTTAAAGAGTAAGTTAAAAAAACAGACAGAATTTGACTTTGAAAGGCAAGTGGAAAAGCAATATCAATGTTCATGCCAAAGGTTTGGCTGATTCATCTAGTTCTTGTGTGGAAGCTTGGAGATAGGACTGAATTTAACAGCGAAATTTAAAAGACCCACAAAATTGTGCAATCTTTGATTGAATACATTAATTTTTGATTTTTTTTTCGCAAAACCTAAAATTTTCGGTCGGTCGGAAGATCATATAAACAGCAAAAGTAAGTAGGGATGGATTTTTCGTTATACTGTTAAATTTGAACATAATTAGCTTATATAATACAAACACAAATAGATTTTTAGCTCTATCGGTTATATAAAAATCTTTACAAAACGCATATGGTTGTCATGTTAGCTTATATCAACTGAATAAAGCAAGGATGTAGGATTTTGGGTAAAGTTTCGGTCTTTATTTAACTGAAACTGAAAAATATAAATGCTCTTATGATTATATCATTAAATGCCGCTAAGCAAGGCAAAAATCCTTCACTTTATAAAAATAAAACCCAGACTAATATAACTACAACAATACAAGCCAATCAATAACATAACATAATTTAGTCAATTGATAATCCTCGTATATTTTGTTTGATTAAAAAAAGCGCTATCACTGATGTATCAACGCTATTTTTCTGTAATACGTTATATGAAATACCTGAGTGTTTTCATCTCATGAAATATACCTTTTTTATAAGAACTAGTTAACTTTGCCCGAGGAGTTTTGTTCATAATTTTTTGACGACTAAATTTGTTCTTAATTTCAAATTTGCATATCACTCTAGACAATAGATGCGGTTGCTCATATATTAAGGCGGGTCTATACGAGCAAATTTTCTATGACAAAGTTTTTGTGACAAATTATTTGCCCGTGTAAACGATCAAACTAAGTTTTGTTTGATTCATGCGCCGGTAAGATTTCGGTCAGCAGGCAAAAAAAAAGCTTTTTCATGTGGTCGCCAAACGGGAAGAAACAAAACAACAAAGTATGGCTCCCTTTATGAGAAACAGGTCCGTTTTGTTGGCTTGTGGCGTGTCTAAGCTTGTTCTTTATTTTTGAGCAAATCTCAGTCTGAGTATGTTCTTTTATAATTAGTTTTTATAGTTATAAAAAAAAACTTTTGTTTTTCCATACACAAGTTTTAACCAGCAACAACATTTCCGTGCACGTGCAAAAAGAAATAGCCTTTCGATTTTTAAAATTGGCAGTCCATAAAAATGGCTGTTCAAAGTGAAATGTGATTTGGATTGGTGTTTTAATTTAAAGCTAAAACTGAGCAGTTTTCTAAACTCTTATTATTGTTATTGTGTGGTTTTCCCACCTGTAGTACTGTACTAAACAAAAACCGGTCCGGGTAGTAGACAGTCTATATTTATCATTCACAAAAATAACCGTCCAAGATTTTTTTTAAATATTCATAAAGTTATATTGCATAATGCATTGTTATGTTTAACAGTGAGCCTATCAACGAAATTATATAAATATACTTTATTCAACGTCTTTTTGTCAAGAAAGTACTAGTGGTGACCCGAAAAAGCTGCTTTACAGAACCATCTGACCATTTCACTGCCGTTGATTTGCCGATTTTTTACTCGGATCGAGCGTTACTTAAACTAATTCTTATTGAATTACGATTTTCATTTTTACGTAGGATATTCACAAGTCCGTTGAAATTAAAGCCGCCAATGGGAAATCTCTCAAAGCAGTCACGGTTTTTGCGCATGCGTTGCGATTCTTCAAAGATCACGTGATTGAGGAGTTGTCTGACCAATCAGCGACTGCGATTCTGGAGGAAGACATTCAGTGGGTATTGACCGTTCCCGCCATTTGGAGGGCACCTGCAAAACAGTTCATGAGGAATGCTGCTTATGAGGTCAGTAACCTAGCAACCACTGATTTCTAACCATATTCTCCTCGCTTGTTCAGTTGATATCAGGTTAGCTATCACTTTTACAAACGCAAAAACGAAGAAGACAAGTTTGCTTTATAAATGTATTATTTCGTGATTATTAAGCCGTTTGAAAAACGGTATTTTTGCTGCGAAGCAGATCACTATTCGGTACACGGTTCGATTTTCGGATGTCACTAGTGATGAATTTCAGAACATGCGGTATGTACGTTCAGCGGTCTGAAACCCTTTGCGGTATCGAGAGTCGATTTTCGGATGTCACTGGCGATGAATTTCAGAACATGCGGTATGTACGTTCAGCGGTTTGAAACCCTTGCGGTATCGAGAGTCGATTTGAGGATGGCACTGGCGATGAATTTGCACTCAAGGTGCACAGCGGATAATTGTTTATCTTTCTAATCGTACTATGTTCTAATGCACTCTCGTGACACTTGCCTTTCTCATAGAAATTACTAGTAATGAACATATTTATATGTTGCATAAAATTTATTTTCTCAACAAAATTTCAGCCTCAGCATTAATTTCAAAATATTCTTAAATTTTCGCGATTTCCAGCCTCAATATTCTTATAAAGTATATTCATATAGAAAAAAAGAGTTTATTGAAATGGAATTTGAAGAGTTTAGATTAATTCGGATAAGTTTCCTCGCACCTCCGATTTTTGATTTCGCAGATCTGCATGTTTATTATCATTGAAATGTAAATCTCAAAAACTTAATCTGTTCTGATTGGCGAATTTCGATCCGTTTTTTGCTTCAAGCTTCTGCTGAACGAAATGAACATCGTGCCTAAAATTTATCTGATCAGTTGCGTGAAATGAGTCGAAGAGGTCCACCAGTGCGTTGGAACTTTTGGAAGAAATCTATGAATGAAGCTGTATGCCGCCATGCCAAATTACCGCTAATCCGTGTGGAAAACCGTTCCTTAGGGAGCGACCAAATATTGCAATTTAAGAAATGACCAATACTTCATTTTGTTGGGAAAACCGCTCTTTTAATATTTAATAATTTGATATAAAGTGTATAGTTGATTTCCGTGAAAGAGTGCTCAATACATGTAAGTAGAGCGAAGTATATGGCAGAGAAAAACTCGATAACTATACGTTGGTCCCTACAAGCCTGTTTCGTGGTTGCCCACTCGTCAGGGGATTAAATAAGAAATATACTTACCATCACTTATATACAATCTAATTTACATGATAAAATAACATAAACTTAATGCATTCATTGCGGGGTCAGGCAGGTCACGTATTGCGTAGGAGGGCTTTGCTTCTGTGGCGGCAGGAAGACATGAGTTCACTGCG